>JAFBJT010111838.1:20582-36861 GCA_016785325.1 Chascanopsetta lugubris
AGGTGGTGTCATGTTTTTGTTTGCATTTTTTCCTTAGCACTATTTCATTTTAGAAGATTTGATTAAGTTGCACTGCTGTGTCCTTCAAGCTCCTCTGATGTTTAATAACCTCAGGATTTCTATTTATAAGACTTGATATTTACAACTGAACAAAAACTATTGCTCAAAGTGTATTTATTTAGTTCGACTATCACAACATCGAAATCTGCAGCTGTCTAACCCCCCCCCCCCCCACACACACACACACACACGCACACACACATCATCTTTTGAAGTATTCAAAAAGACTGCTTCTTCCTTCTCCCACTCCATCATATGCATTAACGACAGCAGCGGTCTGTCTACATGTGGGCTACCATCTGCTTCTCTTTCGCATTCACCGGGCAGCATCTCCTGCAGACGGGAATGGGGGGATACATCATCTCTCTGCAGCCAGTTGTGTTCATCAGAGGGACAAAGCCTTTCGCTTGATATTCAGAAACCAGCCATGTTACACCGAACATATGATTTCCTGCCGTTATAGTATATGACGCTCCGATTCCCCTCATCCTCTCTGCTCCGACTCATTCCTTTCAGCTTTGTCAGGGAAGAAGGATTCATTATTTGAATACATCCGCTCTGTCGCTAATTTGTGAAACGGAGACCGATGCCCTCACCGGCCCGAATCTGCCGCCTCTAATTATGCCCTCCACCTTTTTTAGGTCACACCTGGTGTCACAGCGCCACACTCCAGCGATGTTAAGTGGTGCCTTTAATGGGTTTTCTGCCACAGGTCCAAGTTAAAAAATAAGGCCCGGCATAGATCAAAATTACCCATGAGATGGGGCAGCATCATTTAATATCTTGAGGAGAGGGGTGAGATGAAAAATTGAAAAGAAGCAATTTCAGCCTCGCTGATGTTATATTAATAATTTCATTATTCATTTTTATGGTAGCGCAAGTATTTCATATGCAAAAACAGCTGATAAGGACACTAAATTACTTTTGCAAAATGGACCGCAACGAATGTCAATAAGCTTCTTAATGCTCGCATGAAAACATTTAGCGTGTTTGCAACATTCTCACACACAGCTTGTGAGGGTGACAGAAGAAGGTGATGTCGGTGTTTAAATTCTCTCTCTCTCTGATCCAGTGTTGACAGATAAGGCAGAGGGATTTCACTTATTTGACTTGTCACGGGCTCTCTGATGCAGGTCTGGCTTCAGATCTTTAAATGGCAGGCGGCTTCCACTGCACCTCAGCGGGCAAGAAGTCATGTAAGGGTAAAAAACATAGAGGGAGGGAATCCCTGTTTTTTTATTTTTAACATTAGGTTAAAAAAAAAAAACTTTGATGGAGGAGAAAGTGTCATGCTTTTACAAAAACATAGCTTAAAAATTAAAAGATTTTTTAAATTCCGATATACAAAAACATTTTTTTTAAATTGATCACAATAAGTAAATATACAGTTAGGATTGTTATCATTTGATTTATAGAAGACCTGTTCAGGATCATTTAACTACATTACATTTAACTATAATGACTAATAGCACCATTAAAATAATGTTAACCTAATAGTGCAGGGTGTAGGATTAAGTGATACTCAGTGGTAGAGTTACATGTTGCAGCTCAAGCATGGAGAACCTATGGTAGCCTTCAGTTTGAATAACAATTAAAAAGGTCTGTTCATTCAAGGCTACTGGAATAACATGGTGGTGCATGGTGGCCTCCAAATAGACTGCAAATGCCATCCATCCATCCATCCATCATCAACTGCATATCCAAGCCTATAATCAACCGCTCCAGGTGGCAGCTCCAGCACAGGACTCCAAACTCCGTCGAGGTCCCACCCAAGTGACCCCATAGATCTTTCCAACGGGTGATGAGTCCACTGGATAAAATGAGAGCAACAATTCTACATTTTGGAGACTATACCCTCAGCAGTATATTTCACAATCTTTCTCTGCCAATAGAAATTGAGATAATTTCGGTTAGATCGGAAATGAACTGGACCTGTGATGTTCTGAGGAGGCTGGAGCATCCCAAACCTCAGAGGTGTTGAAATGACATGGCCGAGAGCTGAGGTCTGTTGACAGTATTTGATCAAATTACCAAGGGTTTCAAACCAGTTTGCATGTCCCTGGCTCACCTAGCCTATTAACTGTGTACATTAGGAGGAACTCAACCAGACAAGTCCTTCCATCTATGTATTGCCGGACAGGGACTGTGAACAAAACAGCTCCATACAGCATCACTTCTCAGTCAACTGCCGCCATGGGAAACACCTGCCTGAGGCTCCCAGCTCCGTCTGCATCCGACAACTGGGTGTACCTCATTTCCAACATAAAAAAAAAGTGCATTTCTCAGTCAAAAACTTTGTGAGAGACGATGTTACCGACAAATCCTGACCAAAGGTAATCCCAGTATCACAGCTGCGGTGCTTTTAGGCCCACCGGTGGGAATTGAACCCATAGCAGCTGCTGCTAAAGCAACAGAGAACAACTGTGGATATGCTTGGAAGTGCTGTGTGACCATATGGGGATTTTCTCGGGAATAAGTAGCTAATTAAAACCAATCATTTCATTGGTCAGATGCGTTGAGTGGTTGATGAAATGATGTATGTCAGACCACTACGATGGAAGAGGCTTCTGCTACAAATCAAAAGGTGGGTAAACATACTGGAAATGGCTTTATTCCCCCTCCCCGCATCAAAGTGAATTTCCGTCTTAACTCCCCTGACACCGAGGCTTTGCTGAACAGGAGGAGTTGAGACAGAGAGCCCACGGCAGTGAGAATGAAGGACTGTTAAATAATTTTTGTCAGAAGGGGCGTCAGACTGGGATTCAAGCAGACAGGGCTTCAACAAAGTACAGGGGGGGAAGGTCCTGTGGGGGAAATTGTGTGTCATGCTCGACACCTTCACAACCCATTCCCATCAAGCTCTGTTAGTGGACAGGCCTGGTGTGAGCTCAGCCAGATTCCGAGTGAGGACACACACGCATAGAGTCGCCATTTTAGCCCTCGTCCACACGGAGACGAGAACGATCGTTTTTGCGATTCGTTGTGAAAATAAAATCTGTCCACACGGCAAAAATGAGACCAACGGAGAGCGCTGTAGTTTAGCCTCCAGGCCTGAGTGGCGCTGTAACACTGCCAAACAAATACTCTAAACCAAACCAGTACAATGTAAACAAACACAGGAGGAAAAGGGGTATAAAAAGGAGAAGAAGAAGGATTTGATGACAGTGGCGGATATGAATGTGCAAGCGACGACGAGGTAGAACCTCAGCTCTGTACACATTGGACTACAAGTATTCTGCCAGTGTTGTTGTTGGTGGTGGTGGTGGTGGGTTAGCGCATGCAGGTGAAGGGAGGGAGGTGTGAGCGATGCGTACTCGGCCGTCCAGACGGTTATGATAAAATGCCATCTGGAGCAATGGTTCTCAACTGGTCTGGCTCCGGGACCCACCATCACCCCTTTGTGACGAGCCACGACCCAAATCGAGCAAAATGTTCAACTTCTCTCATTTTTTGTGCGGAAAAATCGTTTGAACCCGCGATAGTATGGACTGTCACAGTATGATTAATGAGAAACCAAAACCAACAGCAGGTGGCGATGCTGGACAGGAACATTTCCCTTTTAAACTCAATTACTTGGATTTGAATTAAAAAACCAAAAAGGGCATTTTAGAGACACAAAGGAATGAATGTACATATGTGTCCAATTTTGTCCTCAATATACGAAAATATAAACAAACATTGCTGGTTTTCTTCTACCTGTGAAATGGCGGGTGTCCATTAGCATTACAGGGCGTCATCGAACGCACATTCGATAAACTTAAGCAGATTCACCGAAGTTTTAAACCCACCTCTTGCAGCGTGGCGGTGCACAGCGCAACCAAGTTTGGGAGTGTGGCTCTGAGGCACTGAGTGTAGTCTGAGGTCACAGACCCCCGCACAGACCCCCGCACAGATCTGTGTCCCTGCAGTGATGAGATATGACAAACCAGCAGTCGGTAGGTGAGTTACTGTTGATTTAACAGCCTGTGCTTGTCTCTCTGTTTATCTACCCCACACCCCCCCCCCCCGAGGCCACATCTCTTGTTTTCCTTGTTTTCCCCCCCCCCCCCCCCCCCCCCCCCCCCCGAGGCCACATCATTCACCAGCATAATGTTGCCGTCCTCGGCTAAACTGATGAATCACCCATCTACCTCCCACCTAAGCGACCTGACCCCATATGACCAACCTGTTCTTACCTTGACAGAGACAGAACGTCTCGCACGCATTCACACGGAATGTGTCAGACTATATTTAGACAGGAAAATAATGTCTGGCACTCTCAAGGAAATAAATAATCTTGCTCAGCTTAGATTGAGTCTGAAGCTAAAAATGTGTTTTTAGCTGACACCTGACAGGGATGGTGAGTTTAGTTCCAAAAGGGTATTTTTTCATTCTACAGTAACTTTCGTCTTTATCACACGAGTCAAGTTTGGTACGTTTTCCGAATTGTCTGACTTTACAAAGTCTTGTGTGTGATCACCTGAATAATTTCTCGAATACTTTTAGTTTGTCTTGTGCTGAGGAATATGTGTGTAAATGCTATGACAATTCTTGTGTTTCCGGGAGAAGCTGTGGAGATGATGGAGTTGGTGAGATGTTCACCACAGGTCATGGAGGGGATGAAATGAATGGCACAGAGTGCAGATGCACTGCTGTCCTCCTATTGGCTCCCACTCACTTTTCACTCATGAAACTTCATCTTATATACATCAATAGGCGATGAGATACATTAAAAATGATCTATAATGAGAAATAAAGGTAGATTTTTCTTTTTTTTATCAAGCAGAATATGGAATTATATGTAAACCAACTTTATATTCTACTTTAGCAGACCAGTGTGTAGCAGCTGTTGTTTACAGACTTTGTTGTAGGTTTTACAACAACTTCCATCCCTGAAGCTATTTACTTGAATTATCCCGTACCACTTCCAGAATGGTTTCCACGGTAAATATGTGATATACCAACAAACTATGGGGGATGGATGTGGCTCAGAAAGTAGAGCAGGACATCGAGTAAGCAGATGGTCAGCCATACGATCCACTATCTTCCTCATTGCATGTGCCAAAGTGTCAATGGGCGAAATACCAGACCCAAACGGCCCCAGAGGCTTGAGCTGGCAGTGGGTGTGAATAGGTGCATTGTGTTCTTGAATGGGTGAATGGTTGAATTGCAGTTTGTAGCAGTTTGAGAATTCATCTAATGCAGAAAGGCTCAGACAATTGACCACAAAGTTCTGAAATGAAATATGTAGTAGGGCACGCGCCAAACCTCTGTGATCCTCTGTAGCACCTGTGGTACATGGTTTTCAGACACATACTGATTACACGTACAACGTACACAAAGGCACGTACAAATGTAGAATTAGCATGAGGTGCTGCTGCCCACACTACAGCTGAGGGTCCTCCAAACATTCCAATCACCTCCCAGGTAATGATTGTGGTAGAGTTGTTGGTATTTGGCTGCGAGGTAATTAAAAACTGTGAGGGAGCTTGAACTGATGTTTGGACATGAAGTCCAACACACAGTGATTACAAAGCTTGCCCACTGGCTACACAGTTGAGTGTATCTGTGGTATGATCGTCATTTTTTTCTTGAATCTGAATAGTAACAGATTCGTATAAACTTGGCAAGTGAAGGGTCGACCTACAACTAATTTCGATTTTTTTTAATAGATATTTAAAAAAAAAAAAATTCTGATCGGACATTCTAACTGTTACTATCCACTACTGCAACTACTCATCACTGTTTATATGAACTTGAAATTAAGTTAACTGCTTATGATGACATAAAGAATCCCTAAAGAATAGAAGTGCTCTGCACCATCGAACCTATTTTCTAATTCATGGTGTTTCCTTCCTGCTTTCCCAAGTAATTTTTCCAGCCAAGCGGCGTCATTCTCCTCTGCTCTCTGTTACACAGCGGATTGATCCACGCACACACACACACACACACACACACACACACACACACGAGCGCGCTCGTTCACATGAATGCTCTCCCACCAGCAGACTGAGAACAAGTCATTGTTCAGTTCTGATCACGACTCTTATCATTTAAAGACACACGACTTGTGTTTGCGTCAGTCCGTCTGCCTCCCCTGCCCCCTCCCAGCATGTGCATGACAGCGTTGAGCCACCAGGTCTCCCACCATGTTTTTCTCCATGCCAGTGACAACAAAAGCTGAAATACACCTTTAATATGGGATATTATAAGTTTATGTAAGACAGACATGAGCTATAGAATAACTTTACCCCATCCCAGAAGACATGCTCGGAGCATTTGTGCACAAGGACACTGTTCAGAATCATTATTAGCATATACAACATATGCATATATGTATGTGTACATGAGACATTTGTTACAAATATTATTATTATCATCATTATTACCATCATCATCATCAGTGATTATTTGACTTACTCCTGCTGCACAGCACCAAAATCTTCCCTACAGGGTTGAATCAAATATACTCTAGTCCATACTATTCGACTCTATTCTGAAGCACTGCACATCACTTGAAAAGGAAGAGGAGGAGATGTGCTATTCTAAGAAGTGGACCTTCATAGTCTAGTTGATGGGAAACCCTGCACTCATCCTCATGTCAAACTTCACAGATCTCAGCAGTAAGTGCTCCTCCGTCTACTCTTTGTAAAATATCCAGTGTGATCAGTAACAAGAGAGCGAACACATGAATGTGTCAGACAGAGACTCAGAGAGTCAAAGCTGCGCGTCTGGTTTCAAATGGTAAAACAACAGCCTGATGCATGGACCTCTTCATTGAATGTGACTGGTGGAACTTGTAATGCGTCGAGTACAGACAATTACACTCGTCCATTTGCGATCAGTGCAAATTAACAAAGGAAAATGAAGTGATGGCAAATATAAAGACGATGTGATCGGGTCAGATGAGATTCATTGGAGAAATGGACGAAGACAAAGGAAGGAGAACATAAGAGGTGTGCGGCACCCCCCCCTCCTCCTCCACCTCCTCCACCTCCTCCTCCTCCTGTTGCTGACAGGGGAGGAGAAAAACAGTGGCAGCTGTGTTTTCCAGAAGATTAACATGAGCCGCTCGGTAACATGCAAAACATGATACTAATGTTTCTGCTCTGAGGAAGACGGCGTGTTTCTGCCTCACAGAGTTCATCTAACGGGTTTCATACGTGTCGTTACCACATCATTAACGAGCCAACGGGGCGAAAAACTGCAGAGGACACGAGGCCCAGCGCTGAAGAGGAAGAGAGATATTCTGTTCATCATTCCTCCTCCTCCTCCTTTGAAGGAGATTTGGGTGAAAACGAGGGTCTGACGTTCTATTTCTAAGGTTTCGTGACTTTGACCCTCTCAGCACCTCTGCATCACACGGAAGGCATCGAGGGTTCGGTTTGTTTTTACTGCCCAGTTCTCCTCCATCACCTTTTGCCACTATACCACGAACAGCCTTTGTATTGGAGATCTCCCACCAGCGACCACATAACCTGCCCCCACGCAGACTCTTAAAAGAAAGAACAACAGAACGATGGAATTCTCACCTCTGTTCCAAACTCACTTTGCAACATTCCGGCTGAAAGGACACAGAACTGGGATTTTACTATATTTTGCATATCAGCTCCACACGCTGATTAAAGCATCAACACATTAAACAATCACTGCCTCTGCAATAATCCCATTTTTAATGGCTGTTTGTTGTGTTGATAAAAAACAGAATACATACAGCTTCATTACCTCAATGAAGCAGATTATGTTTTCAAACGTGCCCAAGTGTTGGCTGCTTTGTTTGATTTACAACAGGAGGAAACAAGACAAACATCATATTCAGGGTCATGACCGTAGTCTGAATAGCGAAACTGGAACAGCCGTGTCTGCTGTTGAGAACGGAGCCACTTGAGGTGGGGGATCTGATTGGGAAGCCTTCCAGAGAACTTGGGTGGGATGTATTCCAGGCACGTGTACGATGGGAGAAGGCCCTGAAGTATACACAGAACATGCTGGAGGAATTACATGTCATCTCTGGCTTTACAAGACCTTGGCATCCCCCAGGAAGAGCTGGAGAACATGCATGGGGGGCGGGAGCGGGGTGGGGGGGGGGGCGGGTGGTGGTGGATGCTTTGTCTCCTGCCAATGCCGCTGACAACACTGTGCTGTGTCATTCTGCAGAAAATGAAGCAGAACGATTGTATGGAAATTGCTTTTTACCGCTCCAAAATGAAGTCTACTGCAACCGCTTGTCCTGTTTTCAGCTTGAATTGCCGCCTGCCTCCGTGGATGATTTTGGGGGGGAAAAAAATAAAAACAGACATTTCCTGCATCCGCCGTGTGAATCTTTTGGAACAGAGGCGCAGGGTGTATTTGTGCAGGCATTCGTTTTAGATCCAACTTCATGTCTGATGAAGAAAAAAATCACATCTACCAAATAGAGCTGGAGTGATCGCACTAGTTCCCTCAGCAAAAGAGTCAATGGGATTTTTCACCCTGGATTTTGGGTGATTGTTAAAAATGAGCTCTGTGGGAAACACAACTCGCAGGCTTTGTTCAACAAGATAATCTTCACGAACCGATTGATGATTTACGTAGAACAAATGTAATTGTCGAACGTGAAAAGCTCTCGTTAGGCGATGAATGAACTCCACCACTGTCACGTGAGTTCCAACACCACAAACATGCGCTCGACAGGCTGTAATCTTGTTTTTTCACTTGCTAGCTTTTTCACTTCAAAGCAAAGTGAAAGAAACAAAATTCACAAATGCACAATACTAATGCATCTCTCTAATGCAAGGCATCTCATATTACACTGCTTTACATTACATTGCGTGCGTTAACCACAGACCTTATTTCTAGTGATGGCAATAAATGGGATTACTAACAGGTTTACGTGTTTCAGTCACGGGTAATCAAAACATGAAATGTTTCCATGGATACAGTGCTGTTCCTGTTACTGATGAAATCATGTACCGCGTAACTTTAATGAAGCTCGTGAAGCTGTTCCCACCAGACCAGGCTCTCAGTCACAGAAGCTGCTGCTATGTTTTTTTCCTTTGGTCGGGGGCGGAGACAACCACACAAGTGATGCTGATTGGCTAAGGTAGAGTCACATTTCGTAGTAAGCCCATCAGAGGCAGAGTTGGGCGGGTGCTCACACACCAACACAAACAGCTAAGAAACACACAAGATTAGACAAGCTCAGAAGATGTAAAGGTAGGGTTTTTACACAGGAAGCACAAACACGACTCTTCACTAATTAAGATAATTAAGATGTTCAGGAACAAAGTGCCTTTTCTACCATTGTCCCACAGCAACATTGAATATAGTGTAGATTCATGTTCAATGTTTTCTATCCATTTCATTCATTAGATATATTTAATATTTAGTTTTACCATAAGTCATTAAACAGCATTACACAGTTGAATTCAAAATGTCATTTATGGGGGCGGGTCCAAATTCTTTGACACATTTGAACCTTTACAAGTTACGATGTAGTTACTTTCCCTGGTCATTAGTTACTTTGATAACGCTGTGACTAACTTTTTGGCAGAAGTAACATCACTTTGAAAGGTAACTCAACACAAATGCAGCCTGAGGCAGAACAGATAGAATTTGGGGAGTGTTCTGTGGAGCCATGATATAAAGTGCAGCTCATTTAAAGCTCTTCAAGGACAGTGCTGCACGTTTAACCTCTGGTGGTGAATATAATAAAGCACTGTGCCTGTGAGTGTGTGATCCATGAAGGGGAGCGCATTATAAAACCATCATAAATGAATAGAGGCTGCAGATATCTGTCGCTAAACCGCTCCGCCTGTCCATTATCACCATGTGTCCAAACACAATGCAGCACAAACACTCGGTCACCTCATTCTCACTTGCATCTAACACCAGCCACAGAGGACGGATGTGAACGGTGTCATCTCGCAAAGAGAGGGAAGCAGCAAACAGAGTTTGCTTAAGATGCGCAATCTGTGTTTTCCTGGAGAGGACGCCTCAAACAGCCTGTTGACATTATTTAGTTGAATCCCATGTGTACATATTCTCCACTCATCTCTGGTTTGTCTCACTAATTTCACGTAAACTACAAATAATCTTCTCCGCTGCGTATAATTTCACATACAGGATATGGCTGGCTCTGTTTAAGTTGCAGTGCTGGTATGATGGTGCAATCATTGCTCATGCATTTACATTCCGAGTAAAGCTGCATTAGGCAGCTCATCGGTAGTATTCCGATAATGAGAGCGTTTCCGCTGGTCTGAGAGGCCAGATGGAAAGTTCTATTTTATAATTCAGCTCGACGACTGTTGTTATTTAACACCAACGTACAAAACAGCTCTTTATCCTGAAATTGTCACATCTGATGCATTGAAAGAGTTTTTAATGTGACAATTTTAATATGTACTCCACTTACTAAACCAAAATAGTGTGGTAGAAGGTCATTACTGTTCACTCACCCAAATCTACAATCCTTTGTTGTCATTACTCTCAAACTACCTCTTTAGATCAACATCAGGAGCAGCTCCTCTCTACAGAGGCCGCCATGTTGCACCACCATGTTTTTACCGTAGCCCTATCATGAAGTCCAAAGTCCTGTAATGGAAAATGACTCTTTTAAACTATTTGGCATCATATGTGAGTGACTGGGATTCTCACGATTCCCAAAAATGGATACAAATCCATAAAATCCATCAACCTGTTTTTATGATGGTGGTCTTCCAGATTTGTTCACAACTTTACGAATATTTGGCACCAGATTGGTTCCTCAAACTGACTGGGTCACATGTAGCCCTCTCAGCCAATGGTCTTCAAGCCATGGGACTCAGTTCGCAGTGACCTCGGAGAGTAAAGGTTCTTGGCCGAGGCAACAGGGGGGAGGAGAGGGGAGGGGGTGACTGACAGCTCAGGGAGCAGATCTGAGACGCCCCTTCAAAACAGGGCATTTTTAGAGAGGGTCAAAACAGGCTGGAGAGAGTCATTTGACACTTAGTCAACTTAGAGTTGACTAACAATTGAAATGTGCGTGTAGGTAATTCTTCCACCTTTGTAACTTGGTGACATCGGAACATTTTAGATAGTTCGTTCTCCACTATTCTTTGCCTGCTGATTGGCTGTGAGCGTGTGAGAGCTGTGGGAGGTTGGCTTTAAGGTTGGCAGCCAGGCCGGCAGGCTGCATGGTGCTGGACCGTCCGGGCTGCAGATGAATAACAGATGTTGGCTGACAGGCAGGGCCATTTGTCATTTAAGTGTCCAAGCAAAACATGCTGGAGGGTGTCACCATAAGTCAATGTCGCAGGCTCGGACAGAAGGTAAGAGATCCAAAAATCTCAATACCGTTGGAGGCCCTTTCGGCGGCTCTCTTGCACGGCGCCTCACACAGTCTGCACCGTGGCTCAGAGTCACCTGCTGTGTGTTTGCGATCGCTAAGGATACTCACTCTGCCTCTATGATCCTGATAAATGGCTGCAAGTCTCGTAGCCCCGCAGTGTCCAAAACGAAATTCATGAAACTCAGTTAAAAAGGAACTGTTGAGCATGTATCGCATCAGAGCATTTTTTTTTAAGGGAACCATGATTTTTTGCCTTATATCTATTCTTCTTCCTTCCTGTTGTTATATGTATCAAATGTTAAACATATTCTCAGTGAGATAAGATCTGTTTGATGAGTGTTATAAGAATGAGTTACTTCAGTACAGGTGAGGAGAGGCAGCAGTTAGTTGGCATTAAACAAATGTATCAGACCAAACGTATAAACAGCCGCAAACAAAGGCCTACTGTATAGGGACGGTTAAAGGAGTAAATCCTCAAATAGGTTTCATAATAACCAGGTAATAGACATATACCTAACAGACACCTCCCACTATTATCTGCTTATTGCTTATTTTTTTATAAATATTCTGGTAAATACTTGTATCACTATTCTGATACAGAGACTGTGCACACCAGCATGGGCTTCCCATGTATCATCCTGCAAATGGAAATAGGCTAATAACGATAATGTAAGTAACAATTGGATACAGCTTCTCGTGTTGTAGATATGTTTGACCTATGTACGGATACAATGAAAATGGTCGTCAACAATGTGCAACATTATTGTTGGTCAGAACCATGGATGTATTAATAGAACAGGATAGAGCATCGCCCCTCAGACATTTTTTTTTTCTAGTGGCCACTGCAACTAAACCTCCCCATGCAGTCCAAAAGACGTGTATATTTTTTAGATAAAGACTTTTTGAAGTAGCGAATCTTTCCAAGTCACTCTCGTCAAGTCCTAGAATCAAACTTACATAAAGAGCCTAATAGTTCCATTTCATCAGATCCTCATTTCCTTTCTCATCCGATCTTCAGCGGTTTGTGGACAAGATTTGATGAACAATTTGCTGTATTGTACTTTTTAAATTGACATTCTTTCTTTGGTCTGATGCGCTGTTCTCCCATCACTGTTTTCAATAAGGTAATTGTCAGTTATTTGTTGGGTGTTTGATTGAGTCTAATGGTTTTTCAATTCTGTTATCCCTTTGTTGCAATGACAAAGAAAGGGCCTCAGGGCGCAGCATGACAGTGAATTTAACTGCACACTTTTCTAAACTGTTTCCATGCTCTGCTTCTCCAATACTGAGATTTACCACGGCAGTTTAAGCAGATACAATGTAACTATAACTGTAAATTGTGATATTTCACTGACATGGCAGTAAAATTAAACCACATTATGCCGAGTCCCCCCCCCCCCCCCCCCCCCCCCCCCGGCCCCACTTCTAACAAACAGCTGCAGTGCCTGGAGGGAGTTTATTGCTGCAGCAAAATGCCCAATTGACCATTAATACCACACAATAATAGAAAGCTGCGATGTCTCGTGATGGACTACATTTTGCTCCTTTCGCATCATGAATAAATGTCAGAAAACACTCGTGTGGTGAAATGCAAACATCTCTGTCTGCTTCAATTCTGCAGGTTGTTGAGGTGCAGGCTCACCGGTGGCATTGTTTTTGATGTTCTGCAAGACTGATGGCTTCTTTTATTGCCAGACAACAGCACAACAACATTCCTCATGTTGACAGGGGTCCATATTCACCTCAGCGCTCCGGGGTCCAGCTTCAGCCAATTCTTCCAGAGCTCATCCCAAGGTCAACATCTTCACTTGCACAAAATCTTTTTTTTTTTTTACCCCAGTTGTTTGGTTTGCAGATGCGCTTAACTACATTTAGGTTTTGTCACCACCACCGTCCCATCATTCCTTACAGCATGAATGCATGTCATTTCATGTCGCCACCATAAAGCTTCCTGTGACAAAAGCCCTATGGGGCCGAAAAGGCAGCAACACATCTCGCCAGTGGAGCCGTGATGCAAACAGTCCAATCCCAGCGAGATGGTCGAGCGCGGCAGCCACACGAACCATCGCATCAGTCAGCTGTCTCCAGCAGCTACATCTCACCACAGCCCGTTACTGTATCTGTGAAACCTAATACACTCGAGAAAAATGAAAAAATGAACACTACTTCACAGGCAGCTGCAACAGGGATATTAATAGAATTCAATTAGAGCAGAGATTAGATACAGATATCTTGTTGTATGTGGTTAATATACGATGTACACTCTGTCCAATGGGGAGGGGGGTGGGGGCTCTGATCTGCTGCTGTGAGGAGAACAGCTGAGAATCGATCTAACACTGTTATCCAGTGAGATACGGTATATGGTGAATATATAGGGCAGAAAGAAAGTGTGAAAGTGGAATGACAGCATACAAGGCGAGAGAGAGTTGGGAATTAGTGGTGAGGTCTTTGAGTCTTTGATCTTTTTTTTCAAATCTTTCCTTCATTACCGGTAGTCAGATTACAATTTGGAAATAAATAAATTCTGGACACTGGCAGAAGAGTTGCAAACGGTGAATACTGGATCCTTTCTTCCACACTTTAGAGTGACAGTGTAAAAAAACACACACTGACAATTAACAAAAGCCAGACAGCGATCAGATCTGCGATCAGCACAAAATGTGTGATAAACCTGATGCTATCTCCAACATCCCCCAAATCCCGATAATCCTAATCTTGTTTTTTGAGCCAGTAAGAAGCATCAGATTGTGAAAACAAGTTCAGGCTTTACAAAATCTGACGTGTCAAATAATGTGCCATTTTCGTGGGGGTATTCAGGGCTCTTCATAAATGTCATATTTTTCAGCTGTCAGTTTTGTACAAATTTAAAAAGCACATAATATGAGCTTTTCAATACAGGCAAAAGTCTTTTTATTCTTTTAGAAATGTGTCACAGCAGCAGTGGCTACAATGTAATCCTATGGGGAAACTTCACAAAGTGACCATTGGAGTTGTTCTTTCGCAAAGATGAGGTCAAAATAGTTAGTTGGCATCTTTCCTTGATGAAAAGTCCCAATTGCTACTGTGCACCAACTCTCCCCATTGCCTCCATTTGTTTGCACTTCAATAAAACTTGAAAGTGAGGTTCAAGGACAGAGGCGGTAATATACGGCTAGAATTGCAGGGATGAGTTTGGATTTCACAGAGAGAAACGATCATGGCTGAACGAGTTTCTGACGTGCAGGACAAATAAGAGTATGAACGACTGTGGATCAGGACAAAGTATTTCAACTGGATCTTAAAATGCCATAGGGACATACACCCAGGTGTATTCTGTCTGTGGTGGGCCTGCTGTGGAGGATGGTGTCCTGTGATGGTCAAATACCTTCCGACACCGAAATGCACAACTCAAGGTCATGTCCCTAACATCTGTACCAAGCAGCAACCTCCAACCTCTAATACGGAAGTGGAAAAACTTGGAGTTCCTCGGGTGGCCACTTGAGGCTGACTCAAAAAGCGAGTCAATCGACTCCTTTGTTAAAATGGTGTTTGAAGTCTGGTTCAAACTTTCCCAATGACAACTTTACGGGGTGTCATTTCTTTAAGAACGTGTTTATGTTTAATCCATTGAGGTTTTAATTGGTGTATAATTAAGAGCGTGGCCTCTTGAATGACACCTGGGCAGATTTGGCATGTTCTGTGGATGCTGTGACAACATCATGGACCCACCCCTGCTCTGCCTGTGCTCTGCCTCTTCGAGATCTGGGAACTAGGGGGAGTTAGGCATTGGCAAGATGGTGACAAATTAACTGCCCTCTACGAGCTTCACAAGCATTCTGCAGAAACCTACGGGAAATGTCATGGATGCTAGATCTTTATCTACGGTCTTTTTTTTATCTAAATTTAGCTAGTACAAACAACATCTGATCAACCTATGATTTACAAGCGACGTTCCCCATCTTGCCCTGCGTTCAAACTTTCTACAAAAGCTACAATGCCATCAAAGTTGTGCCACTGAATGTCTTTTGAAAACTTTTGTACAGAGGGTCAGGTTCTCTCTCTTTCGACTCTTAACGCCAGGCTAAGTTAGCGAGCTGTTGGCGGTTGATGCCGAAGGGCTCCTCAAACCAACATCGCATTCCAACAACGTAAACAATGAGCGTGAAGAGGTAGACGGCCCTGCTCCACTCTGCTCTGCTCGGCAATGCCCTGAATTACAATGGTGTTCTTGTAATTGCATCCTGTAGCGGCCACTTTGTGTTCACCTTGCCTGCACTCATTGAGCTTGTTAAAGAAAAGTTGGCGGTGGTCTGAGAGACCACGAATCATGTGAAACAAGGACCCGGCTGTAAGCGCACAGCGAGCAGACCGAGTAGAGAGAGGAGCATTACAAGGCGGAGGTCAGGAGGTGACGCGAAAGCCATCATTATTTCCAACTTAGGGGAAATGATGTGCAAAGTTTAAAGAGGCTCGCTCTCCTCTCTGGCTCGTATTAGTTCAACAAAGCTCAGAGGAAGTCAGCTTGTTTGGGGGATTAAGAGGATCATTAACAGGCGGGATTACAGCAAGTTACAATTATCATAAGATATTTAATCGTCAGAAAATAGGAAGGCAAGATGCGAAAAACCAACGACAGTATCCACCACCACTAGCTAATCATAACAATAATTATAAAGCAGTTTCGGCATCAATCACGGTGAACACACCTTCAGGAGGATCCTGGCAGTCACTCATATCCGGCACACGCTGCCATCAGTGAACACATCCTCGCTCAAGTCTGCCTGTGAGCATGGCCGTGGAGCTCCAAACAGAATTTGCATATAAATGAGGTTGGGAATTAGTATCAGTTTGTTCTTTAATGTAAGCATTACCTCTTAGAGCATATAGAGTAATTGCCTGTTGATGACATGTCTTCATGGGATTTACATATTTGTGGGCAGGGAGCTATATATA
>JAFBJT010111838.1:36893-54506 GCA_016785325.1 Chascanopsetta lugubris
TGTGTGTGTGTGTGTGTGTGTGTGTGAGAGAGAGCGGGAAGAGAATTACACCTGTGAGCATGAGTCATAAAAATAAACGCAGCATATGAGAAATGAACAACAAACACCTCACTTCCATTCATCACAACAGCCAATTCCTGCATCAAAGCGATTTAGTTTGCTTGGTTTTGTGCCACTCGGTCATCTTTTCATCTGCATCTACTCTCATGTCTGGATTTGAATCGTTTGTATGCGCATAAAGAATTCCTCTAAACGCTTGGCATGTGATTAACAAAGCCCCAGCGATTTTATCCACATGATTCCATTTATGATTTTCATCAGTATCACAGGTTAAATGTGACAAATGAATGTTACAGTGACCAAATAGTACAGTTCAGTACAGTGAGGCTGCGTTGATGGAGTCCCTTCATCCAGGATGTTCAAAGATGTAAACTTCCTTACATTCCTCCTCTCAATGCTTCTCAGCCCCTCCCCTGCCTCACCTGAATGCACCGCCGTTCTGTTGTGTTGATATAAATGTTGTGTTGAGAGCTGACAACCTGCTGCGTTCTCCATATGTGAAATGTACAAACCTCATTGTGCAGGTATCTTGAGCCCACGCAGGTATCTTGAGTCTGATAATGGCTGTCTAGATATATACTGTATATCTATTCAATAATAGGGTATCTCCTCTGTATTGTAACCGTAGAGGGTAAATAAATATGGACGTAGCATCCGTAACCCCCATATGTTTTAGCACAGTGCTTAGTGGGCGGTTCACTTTGCCATCTATGGGCAAAGAGGCAGAGCACAAGTAGAGGTGGGGTGGGCCCATGGTGCCACAGAACGGAGCAGGTTGGCCCGGGAGTCACTCAAGAGGCCACACCCCTTTAATTATGCACAGTTTCAAACCTTGGTAGAATAAAAATAAAGGAGTAATAAAATGTGTTCACCCTCGTACAGTTGTCACAGGAAAACATGTGACTGATTGAGACCAAAACAGTAGTTTGTATCAGGCTTTAAACATGTTTTACTCACCTCTAAAGTTGACTTTATTTGATATGATATGATTTTAGCATGCGATTCTATGGGGATTGACTCACTTTTTGAGCCAGCCTCAAGTGGCCACCCCGTGAACTGGAGGTTTTTCCACTTCCATATTGGCCCCAATCATCAGACATGGAGGTTGCCACTTGATTGTTACCTATGTGTTGGACTGCAAGTACATTCCCAGAAGTTTTTGAATTACTATTGCAAATTCAAGCCGATTGTAATATTCATTAACTTTCATTGTTATTGCTGGGACGTACATAGCTAATGTCACGGCTGGTGAAAAGTTCCTGCACAGATTTTAAAAAATCAGAAGTGCCGGTTCCTGGTACTCTGTTATTATACTTTGTAAAACTCACAGCCAATCAGCGCTATTCTTACTCAGAGTGGGCTCATACTACACAATGAGAATTTCGCCACATGTTCATCACATGAGGCAGGATGATCTGTTCAGCCTGCACCCTCTTATAAAAAAAAGGTGCTCTGTCTTTTCACGGGCCAAATCCAAGCTGTGTGAATAAATACATTCCTCATTCAAATTTCACTCTTAAAGTAATGATAATAACGATTAACAAAGCCGCAGATGAAATCAACTCTCATCTGCGGACGGTTTGTGAGACATGAGACACTGATGGATTTTTCCATCAGCCTGGCAGGAAACTAATGAAATATGTGATGTCTTACAAATGCCTCCATTATGAGAGACATCACCTCGTTCTCTCCCCGCGCCTTTCTTTTTCCCAGGTGTCAGTAAGTGGTTGTCAAGCCTGTGGGAGTCGTCTGTACCTCTCATTAGAAACCCAGCTGTGACCCCGTCTTAAACATGTCATCTGCAATCGTCTCGGCGGCACCGTGCATTACTTAAAGAGCTCATTGATTGGAGGCTGAATCACTGGGTTTCTGACAGTCAGCCAGACTGATGAATCCAGAGGGCCACGGACGGCCAACCGGATGACTCCTCCCGCCACCTGCAGTTCAATCGCCTCCGCATCAGCGCACGGGTCAATACCGCTCTCTGTCGATAGGACACCGAGGAGACAGGGATGGGTTTTCCTCGCCTCAGCTACCTGTTGGTACTGACAGCTGTCAGCCGCGTCAAAGATTCAATCTGAATTGCCAGGAATAATAATAGACTGCACGGCAAACAACGTCACGACAGCCCACAATGACGGTCAAAGAGTTTCTCGTTAGCCAGGAGGACGGTGGTTAATCACAGGTGATTGACCAAAGATGGGGATCGAATTGGGGATTGATCCTCGACCGATCTTTCGGACTAGCGGCACAGGAGCTCATCGCTTAACAACCCTGCCTCGGCCAATTAGGACTGAGCTGTCTTGGAGATAAAGTCCACGAGCAGGGCACACTTTGAAGAAATGCAACGATACATCTCATTCCCTCATATCAATTACTTGATGGACATCTCACACCATGTAAATGTATGCCAACTGTTGCTCAAAGGCAGTTGGAGGAGACCAAAGCAACATCATCTCTGTGTCTCTAAGTCGCGAGCTTCAGGTTTTTGCCTCTGCTTCAGCAGTTGAATGTGAAGACCCCAGACTTGCACTATGTACTGCACTGGTAGGCAGGTCTATAGTGAGTGAAATGAATGCCTACCGTCCGACATGCCAAAGTCTCCTTGGGCAAGATACTTAACCTCACATAACCCTTCCTTCTTTGGTGCTTGCCATGTGAAGGATAGATCTAATGGGGTCAGGTGCAAAGGGACCTGATATGGGATAAGTGTCAGACGTGGCAGCTGTGGTTGGGGGGGGGGGGGGGTAAAGGTCAGGGGGGGGTGGGGGGGGGGGGGGGGGGGGGTTAAAGGTCTTGGTCTTCGATTCCTGCCTTCCCCCCCCATTCCGTATGCTGGGGTGTCCTTGGGCAAGACACTGAACCCCACATTGTCTCATACACTCATGAATACAAAGTGCTGCAAATAGAAGCGCAGCATGAATCATAGAGTGACTGGGTGAATGTAAACTGTACTGTAAAGTGCTTAGTCGGTAATATCTATTAAGGCTGAGTATTTCCATAAATAGGACATACAGTGTTTGAAATTGCTACCTTCTAAACAATCAGTACAGTCATTGTGAGAAATTGCACATAAACCTATTTCATTTCCCTTTGTGTTCTGCTTTTGCATGAAGTTATGCTTCTCTTAAAATCCGTCCCGGTACCAACAACACGCACCCGACTAAATAAAAAAATAAACGCTGACTTGCAGTGAGAGGGGGGAAGCACTGCGTCTTGGTGCACGCACACATACAGTGCAACTGATTGAAGGAGAATGGGGCTGACGGAAAATGTGCCAACTGCTGAAGGGAGAGAGCAGTAGATAAAATGGGAGAGATAAATATCCCATCAGCCCCAGGCATGGGATTTAATTTTCCTCTATGAGCATTTCTACTTCAGCTCGGGAAATTGATCATTTATATTCCCGTACCTGCTGGAAAAGTGGAAGGGCTTGTGTGCATGCATGTCTGTGTGTGTGTGTGTGTTTGTGTGTGAGAGCGAGAGAGAGAGAGAGAGAGAGTAAGAGATGCTGTGTGAAATGTGACTGAGGCACACGTTAAGACAGAGAGCGAGAGGAGAGAGAGTGAACGAGAGAACGCATGAGAGCGTAACTAACCGCACCGAACCCGGAACAACGATTCACGGTGGCGATACAGTTGTTACGCAGTTAAATGATTCAGCGGTAACAGGATGAACAGAAAAACAAAACAAATATCAAACTGACAGTCGGCGTTGTAGCCGGGAGAGAACCAACGGAAAGTGACAGGTAGATTAACGCTGGCCCCGCAGGCCGCTCAGCTGCAAAGAACAATAATATGATCATATTAATCATGGCTATGGAGTGATTGCCACTCTGCCCGCTGACATCTCCATCACGCATCACAAACTGAGGGTTACACGCACAAACGCAGGCGCACACATTCACCAGCTGCATGTTCCACTACACTATGTATGCTGCCATTTCATGCTCTTCACCTGTTGTCTTTCACGTACAATACAGCACATGCGCAAACACACACACACACACACACATACGTAAACACGGCCACAGCATGTTCAATCATGTCCTTGACGGCTCGTTCATAAATAGGCATCGGCTCTCGGTCGACTGTGTGCGGAGCTTGTAGAAAACGATCAGCGCCGCCACGCAAGGTGACATTAAGATCACTTGACAACAACACACTCAAACGGTCCCACGAGGGACAACATGAAAACACATTTGCATTGACGCGGCAACTCGGCTGCAATAACTATGCCGGCTTCAGGGCCCTGCTGGGACACACGAGTGCTCGTTGAAGAATGATTTGGTTTAAACTATGGTGGAAACCACTTTGACACACAATGGTTGGGGGGGGGCGGGGGGTTAAAATACTTCTTACCCCATTGGAGGAAATTGTCAGCCAAACTCCAGCAGAGGTGGCCACTTGTTCTTCCATCCTACACTGTTGTGCGTGCGGCTGAGTGGAGAAGTGGGCAGATGAATTTGAAAAGATTAAAGGTGCAGTGTGTGATACCAGTTATTTTTGTCACTTCTAAAAACAATACAAAACAATTACTTATTGAAATTCACAGGAATTTATAATGTCCAAAATGTGTCATTTTGTCCTATAACCCCTGAATGACCCCATTAAAGTATATTTACATGAGGAGCGGATCCTCTCTGCAGAGGCTGCCATTTTTAACAGTAGTCACAGGTCGAGGGTGAGGTGATGGATGCAACATGCAAGTTCACCCCAGAGGTCACATGCAACTCCTAAAAAAACATAAAGGCCTAAAAGAGATGGAATCGTACATGGAAGATGTGTATGCTATTGAAACATTGAATATTCATGAATGCTGCATTTGCAAAATTTAATTAAAACCAGCTATTCTATGGTAGAATTATTTTTGCAGGTCCACCAAGGATTTATGAAGCCGATATTTATAATTAGAATATATATAAATATATATATATATATAATTCACATTCCATTTATCTTTGACCAATTTGTAGTAGCGGTATGCGTATCACTTACCAGAAATCTAATGTTTACAGTGTAAGGACCCTGTGTCGGCTCTAACTGCGGTAATCATAACATAATAATGGAAACAAGGTCTACTCTATTTTCAGTGGGAAAAAGATCAGAAACAACGTGTCCTTTTTTTAAGAAGCATAATTTGTCTTTGCATCTCGTGATTACGTTTCAAGTGATGCCCTCGGTGGTGGTTCCCATGAGGAAGGCACCCGGGGAGCCGGGCTAATCAGATCGCTTCATTCTAAATTAGACCTCCAGGGACCGAGATGCCCAAACAAGCTGAAACATTCAGAGTGTTTCTCCCGACAAGAGGCGACGAGAAGTCACCCAAAAAACACAAAAAACAACTGCTGCACCTCGTCTCCTGCTCGCCTCCCTCTTATCTTGTCCTGCAAATGCTTTCTGGTACATTTTGTGGCCCTGTAACCTGCTTCTTTATTTCAATTCCTTCAAATTGTATGAACGTAACGTAGTGATAATCAAAGTACAAAATAGCCACAAACTAAAACTAAAAGAACAACACGGGCACTACATGCACAGACCAACAAGCGCCGAGTCGGGACTCAGGTGCATGAACATCATCGTGAACAGCGAGCACCGAAGCTTCCACCTCAGATGCTTGACAGCCGTTCAGCGTGTGGAGAGAGCAGAGGGCTGTGAGTGTGTGTGTGAGAGCTGAAATCAGCAGAGGCTGAGTTGAGTTGCGTGTTTGTCAAACTGAGCGCGCTCAGTGCCTCCAGCTGTGGTGGGTCCCACGAGGGAACCATGTATCGCTCAGTCGCTTCCTGTCCTGTTACAATCTAAACTTTGGGTCTGTGCACTTATTCTGCAGACTGTGAGAACTACCTGGATCAAAAAGGGTGACAACTCTGTAACTGCCCTCCATAGCCACTTTAGGCGACATGCCGCCGCCATGTTGGCTCCATGCAGAGCTGCAGCCACCAACTGCTGTGCTTCGGTGCAGAGCGGAGGCCGGTACAATGCCTCGGGGGTTACAGGCTTAAACATTTGGGAAATTGGCCTCGCTGCTCGATGCATAATTTACATCAGCGCCAGCAAGGACCGACCTGGTGAGGAAGACGAAGAGGTCCAGCAACTCTCACCGTGCTTGGCTCCGCACACCAAAAAAATCGATAATCTCAAAGCTAACAGTGGTTGTCAGACACGGCTTGAGCACCTTGATCTCCATAATACTTTCTTTTTTTTTCCAGAATCAGCGGCTTTGGTGCGCGGGTCCTCAGAGTGTTGAAGGGAGACCAGGTTTGATATGATAATTCTGCAGCTCGGCTCTCCACTCTGCCATGCGCCCGACCTCTCTGTGGGGAGAGGAATGCAGCTGGCTCTTCTCACTATTAATCAGCCTGATGGGGGCGGTGGTGGGTGGCGGTGGGTGGTGGCAGTGGCATTGCTGGGACGGGGAGGCACTAAGCTGCGGCCAGGTGCTGGCCAACATTTCATTACACACAAACGCGCAGTCCCGCACCCACACGGCCAACTTGTACATGCAAGAAAAGAGCTGGATCAGCACTTTGCGCCATCCTCAATACCTCCTTTAATCCTTGTCTCCTCCTTTTCTTGCCTCGCTCATCCGTCCTCATCTCCTTTCTTTCTCCATTTCAAAGTGGCCAACATCCATCACCCCAACCCAAATACACTCTGCACTCAGCAGCGAGGGCCTAGCAGGGCCCAGCAGGGCCAATCTACAAAGGACAAAATATGAGGATTTCAGGAGCAGCGAGCTCCATCAATCAGCCTGCTCAGGTGAATCAGGCGATTCCACAGAGATTCACCTGTTAAAGCTACTTCAGTCTCAACAAAGGGATGGAGATGGAGGGTGGGAGACATTTTGATGTGAGCGGCAAAAAACAGGAGGAAACAAACGTACTAGACCGGTGCCCAAACATTTTTTTCCTGAGGGCCACATACAGAAAAATATACAAAGGCCACTCACTTGGTGATGTGTACTCACCTCTAATGCAATAATGTTAATAAAAAAATCAACTGCAGGTAAATTATAGAATATCTGTCAGTTTTATACAATTCACTGCCTGTTAAGAGTGAAATAACAGTTGAAATTGAAGAAAAGCAGAAAACAGAATATGATTTTTAAACATTTATTGGGAAAAACTACGGAAGCGTGTTGCATTCACCTGAAGGGAAAAAAAAACATTTCTGAGTAATTCATTTTGTGCTTTGTTTTTTTGAGTAATTATTTCTGTTTTTCGGTATACTTTCATTATTTTTTTCTTGGAATGATCGAGATACTTCAAGATTCAAGAAATCCTGCAAGATCACCCAACCTGCAAGTCACTCCTGTGGATTTATGCTGACTCCTGCCCCGCGCATACATGCCCCGTCTTCAACTTTCGACTGTACCGGGTCAAAAAAAGATAAGGCATGTAATTAGTTGCATGCAGTTAGTTACACACAGGGTATGATACTCTCGTTATGTTTTAGACTTTATCTTTCTATTGTAAGCCTATTGCTCAATGTAGCAGGCATGGATCATTGACGAACATGTCTATGGGCATGATTTCAGTTGTCAGGCAAGCAAACAGTTTTGTTGCCATCATGCTGGACATTGTTGCTCATCAAAAATTAATCGCCTTTCTTTCATTATATTGGCTTGGCACAAGTAGAACGAGCCATTCATTGTAGAACGTTGCCAGTAGACTAGTCACTAGGGTGTCCGCGGATCCTTAAAAAGTCTGAGGCGCGCTGCGAGTTGTACCGCAAAGTTTAAAATTGGCACAATGAGCCACTGGGTTGCAGCTGAGTCACATTTAAAGTCTGAGAGGCACCAGCGCTATGGGACCATTCGGCATACTTCTCAGACTACGGGGGGTTACGTTGCCGACGGTCAGCAGCAGCAGCAGCGGTAGCGGCGGTGGTAGCGGTGGCAGCAGCAACAGAATCAGCAGCCCACCGTCCCGCCGTGAGGTGTGGATGAATTTGCTGCGTCCAGTTCGAAACAATTAATCAGCTCCGTTTTTAAACCTGCCATCCTGAAAGCAGAGGTTGTATGGGCCATTAATATGGTGAGTAGGCCTGTATTCTATCCAGGGGTGTCAAGTATACGGACCATGGACCGTGGATATTAGGGACACAAGAAATGATGGGAAAAAGTTACACCGCCACCTACTGACCTGGCATATGTACTACAGTCTTTTTACCCAGGCTTTGAATATTCATGTTTGTGAGGATCTTTCCGAAGTATCCACACTTTTCGTTACCGACAGTTTTTAAGTTTCACTTTGTAAAAGAAAATGTTACAAATAAGAAGCACGATAAAAACACCTAATTAAGCAACAAGGGTTATGTCGCATTGCTGTGAGGTTTCTAGAATGAGAGGAACAGGAAAATCCGCTCACAGATTAAGGAAACTCGAAGCCATATCACTAAATTGCGTAAATTATTACACAATGTTTACGACCACTTTGTTTCAATTCAGATCCAAAAATTAACTTTAAGTAAAATTGCTAGATCAAGTGAGTTAGAGGTAATGTTGAGTTTTAACTCAACGCAACTCTGAGGGTTTTGGTTTGATGATGATAGATAGACATTACAGATGCTTGCAAAAACTATTGTTGACATTCTTTCCAAGTTGCCAAAATGCCTCAAATAGTTGCTTTATCGGCACTTTTAAGCTCATCTCATAATAACAGTTTAATCATTCATGACAACGAGCCTGGTATCTAGTTATGCCTGAATACCCGTTTACAGGCGGATCTCCTGAGACCACCCATGAGCAGACAGATTGGCTATGAAGCAGCTGTGTAGCATCTATATGAAAGCATAACAACAGGTTTATCAGTGCAGACTATGAGATGCATGGTTTTCAAAATGATACAAAATTGAACAGAAAATGACACTGAAGGTCCATGGCTGTATTTTTTGTTGGGTTTTAATTTAGCAGCCATGAGCCACATGGGGCTCACGGCTCGGTGCTCTGGCCCCTTCTTCAGTGTGTAGCTGACAGTGAGGCATTAAAGCAAATTCAGCTGACTCCTCACTTTGTGTGGTTTGGGACAGACGGCCGGAGACGTGGGACAGACGGAAGGTGCTTTTGGTTATGTGTTGTGCTTTCAGAGAAGCTCCCTGGTGATTTGCCATTGGAAATATTTGCTTTGGGAAGGTGGCCTCTAACAGGAGGACACAGCATGAGCCTGGGGGCTAAAAATGATGACAGGCAGATGGTCTGCTGTGGTTGGTGTGCTATGGTGGGGAGATACCATAGCTTTAATGGAATGTGATTAGAGGAGATGATAAGTGCTCCGGTTCAAACGTGTCTGAAATAACCAACGCTGATTTCACTCCTCTTTTTTGTGCAACTTGACTTTGTACATGCCAAGGAATGTACGTCCTCTGCTCTCAATCAGCTTCTTGCTATGAATGATGGTATCTTACACCAACACTCAGCCGTCCACTTAAGTGAAATGGTTCAGTTTTGTAATCAGAGATCTTCTAAGATCATACTATACTAAAATACTACTTTTCAACCTGCGCCAAAGGCCACACACTTTCTTGGACGTTTTCAGCATTCAAGATGATTAGATCTGGATGTTGGCTGGAAGTATCTGGAATAGACTGAAGTAACCAGAATGCTAGCCCTGGATTATGATAGTGGATCATGGTCTGTGAGGATGGATCCTGTGACTGTGACTGAACCTGGAACCTGAACCTGGTGGATCCTGGATCATGGCTGTGGTGGATCCAAAG
Organism: Chascanopsetta lugubris; assembly: GCA_016785325.1. NCBI lineage: Eukaryota > Metazoa > Chordata > Actinopteri > Pleuronectiformes > Bothidae > Chascanopsetta > Chascanopsetta lugubris. Next base: position 46,670 of record JAFBJT010111838.1, read on the forward strand.
ATCAAGATGACATGGCAGTTGATTGTGACCTTTGACCTCAAATGGATCTACATTTATGCTGTGTCCCCTTCAAAAGAGTTTTAGAGGGGTCCAAGGACAGGGGATGTTACTCACCCTGTGAGACAAACTGATTTGTGAAAGTGGGCTTTAATAAAATCTGATTGATTGATTCATCTCAGTCAAGCTCCTGCAAACATGCCCAGAAAATGTGTAGCGGTGACATTTAATGTCATTGAATATCAATGTTTTGACGACTTCAGAATGCGTGAAGAAGGGAAATCAGCGATGCTGACAAAGATGTTAACTTTGGAATCAGAATCAAGAATCAGACTGCCCATGTTCAAATGTGTTATATGATCAGATACTTTCAATGTTCACCTGCACGTTTCAGAAGGTTTCCCGTTTTTATATAAAAAATTCCGAGGCAGTAAATCTCCTGCTGCTTTCTATGTGCGATATGTCAAAGGTCAACTCCGTAAATTTACAAAACCCTGTTTTCTTGCATTTTCCTCACAGACAGAGAAGAGACTATTTACATGTTACAGCTTCAACACATTTGACATGGGAAGTTGTTTTTACCCCACAAACGGGTATAAATGATTTTGAAGTTGCGTTGACATGCTTTGTCCTTGCAGTGGAGTTTCAATGCAACAACACTTCACATGTCTCCGAGGCCAAATCCTTTCCTATGAATATCACCTCCTTAAAAAAAGGAGCCACGCGGCTGTGATGGAGACCGAGGGGAAGCGCGAAGAACCGGCGTCACGACGTGGTTAGGATTCTTCTCAGCGAACAAGACATGAAATATTAACCTTGTTTTCCGTCCTAATTGGCTGAAGCCTCTGAAAAGGTGAGAGGTGGGGCACTTTGAACACGGCAAGAGAGAAAATAGCGGGCAACAGTTCTCCTCAGCTCGGGGTGTGTTTGTGGTGCGATGCTCGGTGTGCGAATTGGAGAGGTCAAGTTTAATTTGTTGTTCTCACGCAGTTCCCAGTCTTCATTCATTAGGCTGCAGCAGGGTCTTCACTATCACCATCATTTTTCCTTCTGGGCAGCCTCCTGTGGCCCCACTACTCCTCAAAACGTACTCCAGGAACACAATAACAACGGTAAATGTACCGTTGGATCATGATACTATGAAACATTACGCATGATAGGCAGGATCCTGTTATACATTTAAATCAGTCTTCAATGATAGTCATTAAATATCAATGTTTTTGATAGCGTTATTTAATACACTTCACACCTGTCACTGTGTAAACCATCTGTTACACATATCAAACACACAGTGTAAAAGCGGCAGCCCGCGCAACATTTACTTCCTTACATTTCTCTGTCCTTGTTCCTTTTAGATTTTCAGCTTTTCTTCTAGGCTTCTCTGAGGAGACGTTCAGTATTTGTAATTTCTTCCTGGGCAGAGATCCCTCGAAATGTTCTCTTATTTTAGTTTTGGGCGGGTTTATCAGATTCTTTTCAACTTTCACCGAAAGGTTTTTTTTAATGTTGTTCTGGAGAAGAGATGAAAACTCAGCTATGATGAACGCAGCACCGGTATTTCTGTTCCAGCACAGCAGGACTGCAAACACCTAGGCTCGAAGAAGTGGGATAATTGAAGTAGATGTAACAACCACAGGTAAATATGGGCTCAAAGTTGTACCTTCAATTTAATCATACCCCCTCCTCTTCGGACCAAAAACCTGCAGCGCTGCAGCAGCAGCAGCAGCAGCAGCAGCAGCGCCAGTTATTTACTGTCCCTCATGCTAAGTTATTACGGGAGGGGGGGAGACATTAATTAGACAGGGATGTAAGATGTCTCAACGCTAGCCATTTGTCTTGCGAGTGATTACTTAGGGAAAGGCTTTTCTCTCTGAGATGTGGCTGAAAGCCTCTGTATTCTCAGGCAGTTGAACGGGAATGAAGATAAATACCAAAACCCACAAAAGCCAAAGCCAAGACTGGTGAGGCCACAATGCTACTCATCTATTATCGGGAGGGAAACAATGACCACATTCCCAGCTCCCAGCTCGTTTTAATTTTCACGTAATTAACGACAGACAGATGAAATAGAAACAGTTTTGGGTTTGGGTTAGGGGTGGGATTACTAATTTTCAAAATGGCAGCCTGTAGATGTCAGATTCTCTCAGGTTGACAGAGACAGGTGGATTGTTACATGCATATGGCAGATTTCTAGTCCTGGTGATGACAGGCAGTTAAAGGTGCAGTGTGTAAGATTTTGGTCATTTTTTTTTCACCTCTAAAGCTATTACAAAAAATGTAAATACTGACATGTTCATGAACTCAGGGATCTCCCTAAATAATGGAACGAGGGCGCCATGAGGAATGAGATATGTGCGTGGCCGAGCCGGCATCCCGTGGCTTCGTCCCTGAACGGCGGCTTCGGCGATCGATCGATTGATAGATAGATAGATAGATAGAGTTTTATTATACTACATTCTATTCATGTGAATATCATAAGTGATTCTGCTATGGGTGCAGTACTTTGTAATCTTTTTTCATTGATATAATTTTTAATACATACCAAAGTTGTTGGTTGTGGAATTATGAAACTGCTTTTTCTGTCAAGGACCATGAGCGGGGAATCCAAGCGTAGAGGCAGAGACAGCAACACAGTTCCTTTATTTGTACCGTGAAGGTACAAAGGGATCAGGCAAAGACGTAGCCCATGCGAGGGACAACGAGCGATATCACGACAACGACAGTGTGGATACAAGGGGGTTCAACACACACCACGATGAGTGGGGATGGGAATCGGGTGTGGACATGGACACAGGTGACGGTGATGAGGGGAATCAGGGGAGAGAGCACGGGAGGAAGTAAACATGACACGCACACACAAGGATCAGGGCTTCACAATAAGATACCGGATATAGACACATGAGGGGACGAAAGGAACGGAACACGACATTTTCTTCATCAAATATTCACAGATCTCTGTTGAGAGAATCAGTGCATGGGTTTCTGGACGAGTTGCGGTGTTTAGCAACACAGCTGCTCTCTGTGAGAACTAGTGAGAATCTACCGAGGACCACACCGTTCACATGTTGGCTCGTTCACACCTTAAACAGTCTTTGCACAGGCAGGGTACGTCTGTGTAACATCCAGTTGAAATGGTTGGGAGATCTGTGCTCACACATCCAGCTCCTGTGGGTAATGTCTGGAAAAGTTCACTGTGCAGCTGCAGGTGTGAAAGCAGCTTTAGTCACAGAAATGAAACATCAATTATGCAGGTAGTCTTCCTGCTTCATCACCTCACTCTGAAGAAAACGCTCTGCCTCCCTATGGAACTTCATCCTTTGCCTGATCGTGGCTTCTGTATTTGTAACTTTGATCACTTGTCACACGCTGCCAAGAGCTCATTGGTAAAAGAGATACCGTTTCAAACCTCGGAACAAATTGTTTCAACTGCAGAAGCATTGAGGTCCCTTTCTACACTTTCACACCTGAATCTTAATGTTCTTTGAACTGTCTCAACAACATTTGCCTTAATTGCTGCTACGTGAAAAACTGTGTGTTTTCAAGAAAGAGAATATCCTCACGCTTGAAAAACCAAGAGGACAGTAAATGCAACAAATGTGATTTCTCCGATCAGATGTTTTCTCTAATTCCTATTCTTCTCATCTGATGTGGGTGGAAAGAGCAAACACCTTCAAATGACAGCTGAAAGTCTGCACTTTAATCTGGAAATGCTAGTAATGTCTCATTGAGCTTTACTCCGACGGTGTTCATGTCTTAAAGGTGCCGTGTGTAAGATTTGGTGAAATCCATTGTCGAAGTTGCATGTTGTATCCCTCCACCTCACCTTTCCCCTTTACAGTGTGTTTGGTATATGTCCGCTCTGGGCTATTCGAAAAACATTTGGGGTAATGTCAATAGAACATCATACATTCAGGAGATTGTACATTCGGCAAATGTCTATATATCATTTTTATCTACCTAAAATTGGAGCGGGTACGTGTAGGGAGCAGGAGAAGCCGTAAACATGGATACAAACAGGTAAACATTGAAAGTTGCTTGGACGTCATCTGCTGCTAAATTAAATAATGAATTATTTCCTCTCCCTTTTGAGGCATTCTGTCTGGGACACTGTATCTGCGCCTCAGCCTGTTTCTACCTTGCTTCTCTCTTGTCCGTCTGCCTCCTTCTCTCTCTCTGGCTGCCATATTGCTATGAGCACCAAGTCTGAAATGTTCCTGTTATTGATGCACACCAATGCACAGCCTCTGACAGGAGCAGACAGCATGAAAAGAGAAGCTGCTGAAATAAATACATATGTAATGAAGGGAGAGGGGGGCCGCCAAATGGCTTGCCAATTTGTGTTTGTCAAAGGCTGAGCTTGGGTCGCATTGACATGTAGATCCATAATGGAGACACTTTAGATGGGTCCACATAAAGCATCACACCTTCCTACCGGCACAGTCTCTTTGGTTAGGCACTACATTAGTGAGGTGCACAATTTTCCTTATTAGAGAAAATTGTTTTGTCCAGAGGAGACTTGAAGTCATTCCAGCTGTCTTCATGGGGGAAAATTACACACCATTTCTGGAGCTGGAGCTGCCAAGCTGAACGTTTCAGCAGCCATTTCTGAAGAGTTGCACAAAAAAAAAAAAATGCACTCACAGAGAGTTGGATTGCAGGGACCAGGGCGACAAATACCCACATGTATAGTTGCGTTTTGATCTCTGAATCACATGGCGGCTGCACACATGAGGGAAACATGCTCCTCATCTAGACTTGTTGAAAAAGTTGCTATTTGAATGTGGAATGTGTTCACTGCTGCCTCGTGTGGACAAAACAGTCAACGCACTGTGGTTTTCACGACTCATCAAGTATCAGTGGGCACCTTCCTCCATGCAGCCTCAATGGTAAACAACTTGGTGCATCACAATGAGATGAAGTAGACGTAACAGAAAAGTGACAGTGAACAAAATAACAAAAAATAATGGCAAAGATCTAAAAGCAGAGCTCTCTATTTTGGGTTTTATGGGAGTGTAAACCTACGAGTAAAAGAGAACCATTTAATCAAGAGTAAAGCACCTATTAGTGCCCGTTTCCTGTTTATTTTAGAGCTTACAACTAATGTTGGTTAAAGAAGGTAAAAAGCACACAGCTCAGAGCAGAGGCAGGGAACCTCCGGCCAACACAATTAAACCAGACAATCAAATCAAATAGAAACCAGCACAGAAATACAATCCTGACGGATATCGTTATTTCCTTCCCTGAAAGGAAAACATTCACTGGAGGAGGTACACTTCTGGGCAGAGTGCCTGTGAGGTCACAGTCAGGGTGACGGAAACACACATATAGCTGTTAAGTCTCAGCTCTGACAAGGATAATGGCAACTTTCAGGAAAGGAAGAGCCCATGTTGGATCTAACGATTTATGAATAACACACATGTTCTAAAAGCAAAAGAAAAGTCCGCAAGAGTCCAGTTTCCAGGGAGAAAGTAAGACTGATAAACGAGGAAAATCACAAGCTCATTACTGCTGGAAACATCAGGCTCAGAGAGAAAAGTTGCGAGGGCAAATGTTTAAGTTTTGAAAACACAACAGGTTGTGCAGGTATAAAGGAGAAAGAATGGGCAACCACTTTTTCTAACCCATCACGAACCACTTGACTTCAGACATGTGTCCAAAAAGAAGCAGTTGAAGAAATTGCATTCGAGAGGATATTATAGCATTACATTAGTACTATTATTAGACATGTGCCTCATCATTTATTCAAATATAAAGAAAAAAAGGCTTCCCCACCCCTGACCGAGAGGCTGCTGTCTGCAGGGGACTCTGGAAATGTGGCAAACAGGTGAAGGTCGCAGAGTATCCAAACAACAACAGAAATGTAAATATAACTTCTGACCCCAGGGAAACTGGACCGAGCTGAATGCTAATCGCGTGCTGCGTTCAGGCTGATTTTCAAATTCAATTGTTCCATTGCCATGGATGTTGAAAGTAAACAACACAACATTTGCCCGTGCGGTTACGAAAGACACCCAGTTGCACGCATTGTTCGGGGCTCTCAGCGTTGCCTGATGGAGGCCTGCTGCGCTGCATCTCCCCATCAGAGGTGTCAGTGAAACAGAGGCTCACCTCTTCATTCAGCACCGTGACATTAGCCTGGAGAGCACGTGGCTCACACACACACCGGACCGAACGCAACACACCTCTTACAACGAAGTGACAATACGTGTCAGCAATTTACTCAGCCGCCTTTCACCATGGATCATTATGGAGCAGTATGCTGTTCACACTGGAGCCTTTGTAAAACAGACAAATGATACAAAGCTCTGGCTGGTGAAGCGTCAGAACACATTCAGGTGTGTTTACAAACCATTCGTTTTCAGAATGGAGGGAAAATGTGTATCTTTAAAATGACAGTGCATACAATATAATACCTATGACCAATTACGTGTAATGTGGAGAAGTCGATTGTATCTGCTCATTTGGACCAAGCAGCAACCTCTGCTTGGGGCTGATGGATGTGTCCGTCAGGGAAGTGAAAAACTTGCAGTTCATAGGGAGGCCACTTGAGGCTGGCTCCAAGAGTGAGTCAATCCCCATATACTCCAACATTTAGCAGCCTGGTACAAACTACTGTTTTGGTCAGTCAGTCAGTTTTTCCCATGACAACTGTACTGACTTTATTTCTAATTCGCTTATTTTTATTCTGAAGAGGTTTGGAAATGTGCATAATTAAGGGCGTGGCCTCTTGAGTGACACCAAGGCTGACCTGTCATGCTGTGTGAGAGCTGCAACAACACCATGGGCCCACCCAAGCTCCATCTGTGCTCCGCCCCATTTTTGGTTGGACCAGGAAGTTGGGAAGATGGAGACAAGTGACTCGCCCACACTGAGCCTCATGAGAACTTTGTAGAAACCCACGGGTGACACTGCGCCCGTCTAAATGTACGATCTATGGTTTGGACAGAGAAAACACCCCATTTGCATGAAGTCAGAAATACACCACAAAGCAAGTGGTAGATACGAACGAGTCTGTAGGCCTCAACTCATTCTGGACAAGCTTTGTGAGCTCACATGACGCAACACGGATGATGTATGACGGGAAACGATCAGTCTTTAAAAGGGTCCCCAGAGGTCGTGTGAGGTAAGACGGCCCCCTCTGTTTCATCAGCATGACATTTATTTATTTTACAACAGCGACCCGTGTGTGCACTCCTACAGCCTCATTTCGTTTCGAGCTGTCAATATCCACGACTGATGCAAAGTGCCTCTCAGAAAGCTTCTTGATACAAATGAGCTGATGGTGGGGTTGCCAGGGCAACAAGCACCGTGATCTCTGATTGATGAGCCACCATCGCGAACCCAAACATCATGAAATAGCTGGTGTTTAGACACACCCGAGAGGACACCCTTGCTCTTGCACTAATCTGCCTACAGCTGTTGCGCATCCCGGGGGAATTCAGATTACGTGTTGTTGTTGTTGTTGTTGTTGTTTTGGAGCAAAATGGAAATTTCGCCGGATAAATAAAAGTGAGCGGCGCTGTGCATTTTAGCTGGTGGATGATTTCTAAATCAGTGATACATTACGCAGTTTCTACACTGCAGCATGGCCCGTCTGGGGATTTGAGTGTGCGTGGTTTACAAACAGGCTGCACTTTGCCTCAGTGGAGAGAGAATCACATCCCGGTGGTGAGTGAAAGACAAATCACGCGCACATCAAGTTTATATTATGGTCGTGCGAGAGAACTACACATGTATGTTTTCAATTCGAACACCCAGAGGGCGAGTGTTATTAGTACGACCACCCCCATTGGTAAACCCCCCCCCCCCCCCCCCCCCCCCCCCCCCTCTCCTCTCCGCG
>JAFBJT010111838.1:57682-86002 GCA_016785325.1 Chascanopsetta lugubris
TCTGTTTGATTATCTGCCTTTTTTTTTTCTTAATACAGAAGAGGCTTGGATGATTAAGACTTATTTTCCTAAGAGATTGATTCTTCCACCAAAGTGTTGTATGAACATGAAAGTAGATTGTGAACTCAGTGAGTCTTTCATCATGAGCACACTGAACAGTCCCCCGCACTGCACATGGATAATACTGTTCAACCAAGAGCCTGCTCTTGGCATAGGCCATACTGGTGGTCATCTAGGGTGCCCCCTGCTGGAGGGGGTGCGGCTGCAACTAAGCCTATAATACAAAAGTAATAAAATAAAACAAAATGACCCAAATGGTTCAACCTCACAGAATGGGAACACATAGCTTTCACCATCCTCAGTCAATGAGGTGTAAAGTCTCTTGTGTGGAAACTGTATGAGAACAACTTGATATGTGTATTTCTTCGCACACTGTTCTACACCATGTCTCTTTAAATGACTTGTTTCGTGACAACAGCACCTGTTTGTTTGTGTGAGACCAAAAAAAACAAACATCTAACACATAACTGGTGTGTATTCTCATTTACCTCCTCCTGCTCCTCCTCCTCCTCCTCCTCCTCCTCCCCAGCAGAGAGAGGAGCTCTGCCTCTGCCCTTGGTGCTGGTTCCAGTCAGCAGGTTCACATGGATGTAGTCCAACTCCCCTGCAGTCTGCAGGGGGAACAGAAGGTCCCCGCAGTGATCCGGTGCCGTTTCCTTCACCAACCGACAATTAAGCTCACCTGGTGACAAAACCAAGATTATTCTAAATAGCAAATGATTTTGTTAATAGAAAAAAAACAACACCCACAAGGACCCCCAAGTGAATTCACATGACAGTTAATTGAAGTTTAATGGCCTCAGTGGCAATAACAAGCAGCAGTGAATATTAATATTTTAAAGGAGCAGTTTGCAGAATTGAATGGGATTAACTAGTGGGTACTGAATAGTCATAATTACATTTTTATCAGACTGAAATAGAAATGATGAGGCTTTGTCACATTAAGGCAGCATCATAAATTCAAATGCATGGAATTCAGATTGAATCAGATTTGCTGTGGATCACAATGAACAACATTCTGTATTTGTTGTCATTATTTCATTATGTGCTGCTTTATTCATAGCTGCAGTTATAAACAGTGATGCTGATCCCACTGTAAAAGGTAAGGTGATTTATTGCTGCTAAACAAACTAATATAAAAGATGAGCGCCACCTTAACGCTTGTCCTGTGAGTATTGGTTAATTGGCTGAACTTCCATGACTCATACAAGAGCCTCTGTGGTGCCGATATTGCCGAGTCCTATCTTTCTACATTAAGTCTTTGATACTGGCCGACAGTGATAGAAAGTTTAATTTCATTTCTTAAATAAGTGGTCCTGACTTTCTTTCTTTTGTTCCAGAGAGATTGCAAAGGAAATCTAACTCCCATAGCTCCGCTGCCCTTCACTTGTTCCATTCACTGATGAGACTTATAGCATTTCAATGTTATCACAGGCTATTATTTACCAGTTGTATATTATCAAGGAGGAAGCTATATGTACTGTCGCTACATCAGACGTCCATACAGACTATAATTACGTTATGTTAATAACTTAGCACAACAGAAGTGGTTCTCTGCCACTCTGTGTCATTATAACGGAAATATATCGGAATGAAAAACAATAGTGGTGCCTGTATGAGCTGAGCCGCCCCCTCATCTTAAATCCTGATGTCACCCATGGAGCTTTGTATGGGTTTAAAATCCTAACAGATGCTCTGGTGCATCCCACCAGAGGCTGCAGAGGAGTCAGGAGCAGCAGCACGACCAGATGAATGGGACTCACAGTTCAAACTTCAGCCTGACTAAGGCACACTAAGGAGGTACAGGCGAGACATAGATAAGCTACTGCATCAAACTATAGTTCTGCCATTCCTCTGGAGAGTGACTGTAGTTTCTGGGTCAGCAGAGGTCCATGTGTTTGACACACAGACATCTAGCGCGGCAGCTAACAATTATTTTTGTAATAGATGAATCTATCGATTCATTTCTTTCGATTCGATTAAATGATTATTTGAATTGGCAGAAAAAATAATACATACGTGAAAACACATGTCTGAAAATGGGGAAATGATCATCATCCGGTTTATCACCTTCAGATAGGAGAGAGGGCTCGGGCTGGTTTGACAAAATAGAAATTAGTGTTTGATTCAAAAAAATATATCTGTATTGAGTCAGTAGGAACACCTGAAGACTATGTGTTGTCAGTGAGAGTCTCCAAACACTTTATTAATGTTTTAAAGAAATAAAAGTAATATGGGAATAATTGGAATCGTTTGTTTTTGTGGGACTTTTACCACTTGGAGATGTTTTAAAGGTAATTAGCAACTGCATAAGTATTTATTTTGCCACGAAAGAAATTTGAAAAATGGTTGAAAAAGCTGCTAAATGAACCGAGAGGTTCATGAAACAGCTGTGGACAAAGTTTGTTGCCAGGTTGGCACTAGAACATCTCATTTCAATAAGAAAACAAACAATGATGATGAAGCCATTGTTTATGTTCCTATTGTAAACTAACACTTTAAGTCTTATTTCTGCCCACACAAATCGTCACATTTATATTCAAACAGCGTTGACATTTTCTAACATTGAGAAAATAGAAAGCTGAGAACAAAGTACATTTCATGATGTATAGTGCACAGGAGCAAAGAGTTAAGGTGAAGTTTGCAGATTTCAAACACGTTTAATGAATTAAGAACATTTAACATGTCATACTGCACATACTGATGAGAGGAAGCCTATAGAGTTTAAAGAAGATAAAATATATGTGTGTGTGTGTGTGTGTGTGTGTGTGTGTGTGTGTGTGTGTGTGTGTGTGTATGTATATACATATATATGTATATACACACACACAGACTGTATTTTCCAGACTATAAGTCGCACTCGAGTATAAGTCGCACCAGTCATAAAAGAAGAAGAAAAAAACATCACGAAGAGGAAAAAAACATATATGAGTCACACTGGACTATAAGTTGCATTTATTAGGCAAGTTATTCAACTACACAATAGCAACCGGAATAAAAGGCTGAATAGGTGTCCAGTATGTTAACATAGCACATTAACAGTTATTCAGCTACACAGTAGCATAAAGAACATACCTGGGAGGCTGAATATGCTAAATCAACATAACAAGCCATCAAATATAACAAGCAAGTTCACCAAGCTCCTGGTTTCATTCCACATCACTGAAGCATATAGTTGCCACAAGCCTAGAGCACCCTCTCGCGGCTGTAGATGGTAATGTTTACTCCTTGGTTCATGTCCGTCAGAATAATTAACATTTAAAAACATGCTAAATTATATATTTCGATATATAAGTCGAACCTGTCACAGGACCAGCCAAACTATGAAAAAAGTGTGACTTATAGTCCGGAAAATACGGTGTGTATATACACACATACATACATATGGATGCTTACATTCATGTGTGTACTTGTGTCCTATGTACATGCAATGCACATATTATGATGGCTATTAGTATCATTATCATCAGTAATTGTCTTACTCCATCCGTGTTTTTTTTTTTATATGCAGATGAATAAAGTTTTATTCTATTCTATCTGTGGGCTGTTCACATGTCTGACGTGATGGCTGCATCATGAGTGGACAAAGAGAGCAGTCAGTTTGCAGGTCTGGTTGATTGATTAACAAATGTAATATTCATCTTCATCAGACTGGCTCATATTCCAGCAGGTGGGTGCAGGTATTAAAAACTCACTATGCTCCTCACTGCATTCTGCTGGTCTTTGTATTTTGATTACAACCAGCAGGTATTTAACAAGAACATCAACATTTCCTTCATCTTATTTTGAAAACAGCCGGGCCTCCTGCTAACTCACCTGCTTTTTAAATTTTTTTTTATTTTTTATTTAACCAGGTAGGTCAATTGAGAACCAGTTCTCATTTACAATGATGACCTGGGGCCGTGGGGGTATCAGTGTCGTGGGCAGTGACACTGCAGCCTGTCTCAAGCTGGATCTGAACCGGCCTCCTTCACATACATAGTCAGCTGCTCTATCCACTGAGCCACTGCACAAATTTGGTCTTTGTCATCTTCCCGGTTGGTTGGTTTGACTTTCCTTATTTTGCCTTTGTGCCGCACTTCGTGACATCTGTTCTTGAAAGGTGCTTTAAATGTATCATTATGGATAAAAGCTGAAGTAAGGGATAAATATTTGAAATAGGTGGTTCATTAAAGCAAGGCAGGAGAGGAAGATGGCTAAAAGTGGTGCGAAAATGTGAAGAAGTAATACATAAATGGTGGAGATCGTTCAATTATTCAGCTTCCTGCACTAAGTGGTATTAGCGTGAGAGTGTACTTGACCAAAGTGACCCCAAACCCTTTGAGTTGAACTCTTTAAAAAGGACCAGCAATGCAACTCTAATGAAATTTATAGTGTATGGAACCACTTCCAGTTGGAAACCAGTGACAGAAGGAAATAGTGTCCTATGCCCAAACTTACCGAGCATTAAGTCCAGACCTGGATCGTCTGAATATTTAACTATGGCAGAAGGTGTGCCAGGAAATTTCAAAAGGCCCCCTTTTTTTTCTTCAAAAAAACATTTCATTCCATATTCCCACCAGCTCCTGCCAGGCAGAACCACCTTATATGCGATGAACTCAATTAAACTCGGCTGCTGACCCATTTCCCTAGCAATGAGCTCAGGGAAGTCTATGACAAATGGAAGTTCACAGCCGGTGTGTGCCCGAAGGACTGCGGCTTCAAGGAACTCTGTCAGATCAAAACTCGGAGGTAAGAATAATCACATGCAAATGTCTCGCCGGCAACGAGCTCGGTGAGACGCAGAGAAACATCCTTTCACAACACCACCCCTTTGTTCCTCTACAGGATGGTGACCATGCCGTCAAAACTGCAAGGTAATCACTACTTCCATCTGGATAACTCAAACAGACTACACACACACTGACTGCCTAGACACTATCCTGCAACAACACAATATCTGCTTTGCAAAATTAGACGCAGGCTTCAAAGAGAATCTATTTGCAAATGAAGTGGTAACGATTTTAGGACACAAGTCCATTAAAAGCCATTTTCTTTTGAGGGAGAGCTGGCGGAGGCTGGTGCCGTTCCGATCAGCTCCGGAGTGGAAAGAAAAACAAGAGCGCTGGGCCACTGGGAAATTCCTGCGAGCATTATCAGCGCTCCTTAACTATTCTAAACTGACATCAATTGCTGTGCCGGCTTGATCCCACAGGACCTTGTTAGCTCCATTTAATGGCAAAGTGAGCCAAGTTCTAAGTCCTGCTCTGGCACGGGGGGGGGGGGGGGGGTGGTTGAAATGGGGGGGGGTTGCTGCAAGTCCTGGCTGCACTGTTGTGTTCAGTAGTGAATGTAAAAAGTTATTGCGCTAATTACTAAGGGACCCAGGTTGTTAACACATGGGGCCAGTCTGTCTTGGCAGTTACAGAGAGAGACATTTCCATACGGATATTGGATTATAAAATACAAATCTGGGATCATTGAGTGTGTTGTTGCTATGATGGATTTTACAGTCACGGTATAAATGGCATGACCTTTGACCTCTTTATCATTAGCATGGAGTTTGGAAATAAAGAAACATGACCTGGAAGATTCATGATGTACTTTATGTGCATTTCCATATCATAATATAGTGTATACTGAATCTATTGTAAAGCCAAATGTATATTTTGACTAATGGTACACTGCATGTGACTACGTAACATCACACATCAACCTGCCTTCTGAGCCACTGAGGGCCACATACTGAAAAATACAAGAAAGGCTGGACCACTATTAAAGTTAGCAATATAAATCAACTATCGGTCAATTATATTTGAGAGTTAAAAGTTTTCATTCATAGCTTGAAGTGTCACATCAAAATATTCATAGGTCAGCTGTGGCTCCACCTATTGTCAAAACTAAGAAGTACAATACAATCAAGCACAACTTCACGTGTGGGCCATATTCTATACACTTTTTTGATTTTTCTGCAAGCCAATAACAAATGGGCCATAGTTGGCCCCTGGGCCACAATTTTGACACCCCTGATGTTAAAGAAACCAAAAGTGGCCATGGTGACGACCCACTTTTAAAGGGCTGATTCTGGAGCAATGAAAACAAAGAGTCATACTTTCAGGTGATTACACACTCGGTACAACATCATTACTCTATATTGAATCTCACACTCTGGTTATTAATATCCAATCCTCCACACTAGACCGTAAAATTGACTTCCTTGAATACGCTTTTCGCACTATTGAAAATGACCTTGTGCAAATGATGAAGTGCAACAGTGGCAAAAATAGAGAAAAGAATCATCATCACAGGGAACTTCAATAATGCAGTTTCTATCACCACATAATAAGTCAACAATAGGTAAAAAAAAAAGACTATAACAATATGAGTTTTAGGTTCAGTTGGCATCTAGACTGACCTCTATTTAAACTTACCTATATATAAATGGAGAATGTTGATCGATTCAAAAACCTTTCAGTGTGTTTCTCTCCAATTGCTGGTGGTAAATTGTTAATTACTAAAACTAACAATAAGCAATTTTAATTCCAATACATCTATAAGCAGCCCACTGTCACACAGTACAGTTACATGTTGTGCTTAAACTGCTGCAATTATCATGTCATGTCTTCTCTATGAATCATTGACATGTCTTCTCTATTGTGTACATCAGTCACAATAGATTTGAATGTGTTCCATTCACAGTGTCATGGGAAACAGAGTCTTTAAAGGTGCTGTGTGTAAGATTTGGTAACATCTATAAGTGAAGCTGCTCCCTTTCTAGCTCACAGGAGAACCTACGTTATCCCTCAGATGTCATTAAAGCTCAAAAGATGTTTAGTGCATCCACTCTGAACTACTGTAAAAACATGGCAGCCCGCATGGAGAGGACCCGCTCCTGATATCAATAAACTTTAAAGGGCTTGTTTTAGTATCATGTAAAAATGAAGTCATCAATTCGGGTGATTATACATTCATTAAAATGTCAGTACATATTTGTTATCTACATAGAGAAGTGACAAAAACATACCGCAATCTTACACACTGCACCTTTAATCGAAAAGCTCATTGCCTTGACACGAGGCTTCAGAGAAGAATCTCTCAGGAGCAAAAATTAAGATTTTGAGCAACAGATTCATAATTCCCTGCACATAAGAATAGAGTTTCCTTGGTAAGGAGGAGACAAAGTTGGAAGTAGTTGTGCGGATAATGAAGATGGACAGAAGATAAGTCATCGCTGCCCTTTGAGAGGCAGGCTGACATTTCCCCGTCTCGCCAATCAGATCAGCGCCGCCGTTTCCCGGGGCCTCAGCTGGAGCTCCGCAGAGCGCAGCCTGCACCTGGATGCTCCGTTAAGAGCTTTAATAAGGCAGTTAGTCCTCATGAAGCATCCGAGCGGACTTTATAGGGGGAACGGCTTCATCCTAAAACTCTTATAGCCCTTTTGGACTCGGGCTAAGTTTCAATAAGTATCACCTAACTCAAACCACTTTGCCTTAACTGTCTCCTCCCTTAACACCTGCTAGTGATGCGCCTGGGAGCAAACCGTGATCTATCCGCACGCAGCAGTTCCCTCAGCGATGTGGTGCTTTCGGGGGAGGACGGCGATGGGGACGCTCCAGGACTTAGTGTGATTGTAGAATAACACGAGACACGGCGGAATTGAGCCGAGGCAGATAATGGTCATAAAGGTTTGAATCCGGCGGCCACTGAAGAGCCCACAGTAAAATTCACTCGGTGCCGAGCAGGTCTGGTTCAGCCGCTCACCTCGCCTCCCCAGATGTTCTGCTCCAAATCTGTGGCCATGAACTTGTCTGAATTTTGCAAGAGCAGTTTACAGCGCGTGGCTGAGTCTGTCATCGTTTCACGCGCACATACGCTGGGAGAGACGCTGCACATCCAAAAACATTCGTACGGCTACAGGAGGCTGACTGTCATTATCAATTATAAACATTACAGATTATTATCTGTTAATTATCTAAAAAGCAGGCAAAATAATTACTTAATCTTTTTCAAAGCATAAACATTTGCTATATAAAACAATGAGTGAAGTTTTTATTGATAATAAAACTTCTGTATTTTTATACAATTTATTGAAATGTGCTGCAGCCCTAAAATACATCAAACTTTACGATGAAGTGATCGAATCTATTGTCTTTGTTGCCCTTGTTCATCACAACTGTTTGCAAAACAAAAACACGCACATACACTGATGTCTGCGTCGGAACAAAGTCGTGTTTGCAAAAAGAGCAACAAATGTTTTATGTTTCATCCCTGACTTCAGCGTCTGATGAGACCTGTGGGGGGGGAGTCGGTGGGTGACACGAGCAAAACATGTTGATCACAACTCGATAAGCAGTGCTGAGTTCATTCAAGAGCTTCTCTAAATGAGACAGGCTCACCGTTACCGGGGCAACGGGCTACGCCAACGAGCAAATACGAGATCCCTCGACAGATTCAACGTGCGTGCGTCTGCTTCTCTGCATCTATATAAGATGGGACGTGTGGCTCTGCTGTGCTTTGTGCGCCTCTGTGTGTGTGTGTGTGTGTGTGTGTGTGTGTGTGTGTGTGTGTGTGTGTGTGTGAGTCTGCTAAATGGGTGAGGATGGTCCCCTTGAGTCTGTGACAGTGCTCTAGTTCAGTGGTTCTCGACCTTTTGGAGTCACGACCCCCCAGAATAATCACGTTGGTAAAGCACTGGGACATTTAACTCACCATCTGTCTGTCTGACACTCTTCACCTCCTCAGTCGCCGTCTCATCGTCTGCATGTCGCACTCCCCCTCCTCCCCCTCTTCCTCCTCCTCCTCTTCTCCCTCCTCCTGTTCTGTTCAGAGAAACATGCAATCAGTGTATATTCAAACCACAAATTAAATCATTATTTCAAATGCAATGATCGTGCCACAAACACAACTCGCCCACGTGTGTGTGTATTATAACCAAGGATTTGAACTCAAGCCACTGATGTGCTGTTCCCTTCCATAGGGACCAAATGGACATCAATGCCCATTAGTCCACATGGAGCCAAATGCAGCACCACTCAATGTAGCCACAGCACATCTATTAGTATTATGGTATGTATTATAGATTCTACCCTCTGATCGTCTTTCATCCACATCATCATCTTCATGGTCCTATATACTGCTCCGCCAAGTTCTCCCCCCTGTTGTTTCACTGTTGGTCTCATCCCTCTCACACTGGTGTTCCTCAGGGTAAGTTCTATTTTGATCATTTACAAAGCTACAGCCATATGCAAATGTGAGACTGGGAGTCGTGGCTGGCGTGGGGTTATTTTTTCTTAAGTGCACTTGCTGCCTTCATCTTCTTTTCAAAGAACCATCTCATGTTTCTATCCTTTTAATCTGATCACAGTGTGTTAGCTCACCGTCCTTCTCTAGAGGACAATAAATCAAATTTTTTATGAACAGATCGTAGGTCTGACCAATTATTGATGATTATAGTATACAAAGAGGAGAACCAGTACATACCCTATGAAACATCTAATTTTCAATTCTAAATTAAAAGGTGAAGTGTATAACATTTTAGTCATTTTTGTCACTTCTAAAAATATCACCGAACAACTACATACTGACATTTTCAGGAATTTATTATCAGCTGTTTCATTTTTTTCCCACTCCCCTTAAATGAGACCATTAATGTATATTTACATGAGGAGTGGATCCTCTCTATGGATGCCGCCATGTTTTTACAGTAGTGAAAGTGGACGTATAAAACATCTTTTGAGTTTTAATGGTTGAGGGTGAGGTGATGGATACAACATGCAACTTCACCTCTAGAGGTCACCAAATTGTACACACTTTAGCATCCAGTGCATTAGAGTGCATTAGTCCGTTGAGTCCTTGTACTGTGTTTTGTGTAAGAGCTTTACCTGCACCTCTCCTGCTCTTTTAAGTGTCGTGGTGACTTCCTGTCCAGCTCGCCTCTGGGTGAGTGTGTGTGTGTGTGTGTGAGTGTGTGTGTGTGTGTGTATAAAGTCAGGGTCATTGTGGAGTAATAGGATTGCTTGACCCCGCTCGCTCTCTGAACACCCTGGCAAAGACAAGCCTCCTAAATCATCCTCACATCTCTGAGCAAGATGGAGGACCTGGCATCGCCTGCGTCTGCCCGCCCGCTCTCCATCCTCGCTAACCCGCTCACGGACACCGCTCACGGACGCCGCTCGCAGCTGCGAGCCCCCCCCTCGCCCCAAACCTCCAGAACAAGTGGAATAATATGTGCTCAGCATTCTGTAACTGTCCGGTGGGAGAGTGTGTGAAAGTTGAGTGCAGTAAGTGTACACACGTTCTGCTGCTGCGGAGGTGAGTCGGCCACAACTCTTTGTTCCTCCACTTCATTTTATGATTCTTCAGAAAACAGAGTGAGCCAGCGAGGAGCCATTTCTGCTGTTATTCATTATTCATGCCCTGCACTCTGATTCCTGCTCAGGGTCGTGAGGGGGCTGGAGCCCCCGGCAGCCAAGTCTGCACATGACACCTTTTAACAGGTAAAAGTCTTTGTGCTCAAAACTGACTGGAACATTTTGTTGCTCCGTGCATTTACCCACAAACCCAATATCCGTCCATGGATGTGCGATTGTGATGAAAATGGAAATTGATTTTGCATGTGTTTCCTCCAGCAATAAAAAGGTGGCAAGTCATATCACCAGCACAGTGTGTTTGCAGGTTTCTGTTATGTACGGCTATCTTATTATGTCAGCTCTTTTTAAGATTTCTATTCGTCTTGTTCTCATACTTTTATGTAAACCACTTTGGCTCTCCTCTGTGTAAACTGTGCTGCATAAATAAACTTGCCTTTTATATGCGAGTCTCAGACAGAAGCGTGGAGCAGACAACAGGCTGTGCACCTAGCGCTGCCTGCAATGGAAATAATGGGCAGGGTTTCTTCCCATGTTTTGACCTGGAATGAGGATAGAAGGTCCCGGAAGAACAAACTTCACCTGGGATGAGAAAATAACAATATACCCCCCCCCCCCCCAATAGAGAAGTTGAGAAAATAACTAAAGCAGATTAAAATAAACTAAACCTTAAAAAGAGCAAGTGGAGCAGAGGCACAGGAGGAGGGACGAAGTGCTCATGCATAAGGTCATTCTCTCCAAATGAATGTATATACCTCCAAATATGCATCAACCATCCAATATGATTATTAAACATACGTATCAAAGGGAAAAAAAGGTACCTAAACGCAGACGTTGGACTGAACAGCGAGATGGAAACAACAACAAACACACCACAACCAATCACAGGTCAGACTGTCAGCTGTCAGTCAAAACACTGAGCCATGTATTTACAGCTTCAAAGAGGAATTTAGCATCAAGCTAACAGGATAAATAGACAAATGCAGAGACACAATGTGATGAGAAAAACCAAATAAGGAAAATATGGTATCAAATAAAGAAATATTTAAAGGTGTAGCATGCAAGATTTGTGTGCAGGCTTTAGTGCTGTGATTTTCAACCACTAGTGTGCCGTGGGAAATGATCCAATTTCATTGAATTGGTCAAAAAAAATGTGAAAAGTGATCAATTAACATCTGCAAATAATGTGCCACTGATTAGTGTCTGTGCTGCACTCTTTTTCAAAGTAATGCTGGGTCCACTGTCTTTATTCCACACACTTTAGGTGGATATTAACGTCGTATTCGCGCTATTAAAAATATATTTGGAGAAAGTCGTTCAGGCATGTGACGTGGTTGGAGTTTATAATATAATTCACAAACATTCCGGTGCGTGTCAGAGGTTGTCACACACAGTCTCACGTCACCTCGACAGCTGTGGTAAGAACGTACATAGAGAACGAGCGTTTCCCCATCAAATACCCCCATTAATATGCATTCATATCTCATTTTACTTTTTTAAATTTGACTTTTCCCTTGAAAAAAATAAAACTTTAGATTTGTAAATTATCCTGTGAATGATAAAGATTGAAAAGATAACTTTGAGAAGAATGTAGTGAACTGTAATAATATTAGCCTTTTTTAAGGATTGATTTATCCTTAGAACAATAAGACTTTGCATTGGTTAATCATTTAACTACATTTTGTTTGATATTGTGCATGATACATTGAGAAAAACATGAAGTTAAAAAGTAAAGCAAGTCAATTCAGAAAGTAAACAAGTTCTTCAGACTTCACTTTCATGAAGTTCAGCTTAATTCTTGTAAATGTTCAGAGATGGAATGTCTTTGTGTTGTATTTACAGCTTGTTACTGTCACCCACGTGTTGCCAAAGACAAATTGCAAGTTTAAATACGTGTGGTTCAACATGTAAAAGTGACTCCATCGCAGACGGCGCGAGCTACCACGGTGAAAACACATCACACAGACGTGCGCACGCTCCACTGTGCTTCATGGGAAGTGAGTGAACTTACTGTGAAGCCTGGAGACAGGTCCGCCATGTTGGTGAGTCCAGTAAACACGCGTTCACATCCGCAGCGACACAGAACACACAGACTACAACCTACACACATCACGGCTCATTAGTGGCTGAGACACAGGTGAGTAAAAAACGAGTGGGAAGAAGCTCGGGGCCGGAAGTAAATAGACATTTTCAAAATAAAACAGGAAACACATCGAGTAAACGGGTAGACTTTCAGGACAAGAGCCTCAGCAGGAGCAATAACGTCAGAGTGGCACAAACCGGAGGTCGGGATAATCACAGGTTGCCGCATCTCGGTGACCTCGTTCGACCTGGCGACGAGCACGATTGTCAAGTCAGCAGAGCCGGAGCGCCGGGGCCCCTGGACCCCAATTAGGGATCCGCCAGCCACCAATCAGGGCCTTTATGGACGACCTCACACTCACCACCGATTCTGCGCCAGGACGCAGATGGATCCTGCAAGGGCTGGAAAAAGTCATCTGGTGGGCGCAGGTGAGCTTCAAACCAGCCACGTCCAGGTCACAGACAGGTTCTGCTTCAACGGCGAAGGGTCACAGATCCTAACGATCTCGGAGAAGCCAGTTAAGGTGTTCAACAGCAGCCTCAAGGACTCTTTATCTGTTCAAACAACCTGCCAGGAATTGGACAGCTGGCTTAGGTCAATCGACCGATCTGGGCTCCCAGGCAAGTTCAAAGCGCGGATATACCAGCATGGTATTTTACTCAGAATACTACGGCCACTCTACAATGTCCCAATTTCCACCCTGGAGACCTTGGAGAGGAAGGTCAGCCGCTGCCTCGAGAGATGCCTTGGAGTCTCAGCAACACGACGGAGCCCTCTACGGAAACGGAAAAAAAAGCTTTGGCTGCCTCTGAAGTCTTTGGAAGAGGGCTTCATGGTCACACGGACAAGAGAGGTGCTGATGCGCAAGGACTCGAGAGACCCGAAGGTGAGCCAGGCAGGAGTTTTGGCGAGGACAGGAAGGAAGTGGAGAGCCCAGGCTGCTGTTCGGGATACTGAGTCCCGGCTGCGCCACGAAGACCTGGTGGGCGAGGTGGCTCTGGGTAGAGCAGGGTTGGGTTTCTCTCCAACACCTCGGCTCCAAGGGGCTCAGGGGGAGGGAGAGGTGAAGACGGATTGAGGAGGAAGTGCCATTGACCTGAAAGTTAGTTGGACCGACCTTTGGCAGGCGAAGCCCCAGCGCATCACCTTCCTGATTGGGGCTGTTTCTGACGCCCTGCCCAGCCCAGCTAACCTCCTCACCTGGGGAAAGGCGGAGACTCCAAATTGCCAACCGTGCTCGGCAAGAGGTGCACTG
Source organism: Chascanopsetta lugubris (assembly GCA_016785325.1). Classification (NCBI taxonomy): domain Eukaryota; kingdom Metazoa; phylum Chordata; class Actinopteri; order Pleuronectiformes; family Bothidae; genus Chascanopsetta; species Chascanopsetta lugubris. The sequence goes on from JAFBJT010111838.1 coordinate 71,427, forward strand.
GAGCACGTTTCGAGCTCAGGGCCGTTACACCTGGCGCCGTAATCGGGTGCCGAAACCAATTGCAGAAGCCATCAGCAGAGGGATGAGCAGCTGCAGCCGAGTGCGCCCCCCCACACCAGCGCAACCGCTTTCGTCAGGGCAGGAGAACAACCCAGAGCAGCGCGTACGAAGGCGGCAACGGGAATCCTGTCGTTTGCCCCGGAATGGCAGGTCTCGGTGGACCTGGAGAAACAGCTGAGGTTCCCACAGTTGCATAGTCAGCACCACGCTGAGGCCAGATATGCTACTGGCGTCCGAGTCCACCAAGAACACCGTCATCACGGAAGTGACGGTGCCGTGGGAGGACCGGCTCGGTGAGGCCCACCAACGCAAAAGGACAAAATATGAACCCCTGGTGACAAGCTGTGGTGAGCAGGGCTGGGAGGCGAGGTGTATATCCACTGAAGTGGGCTGCAGAGGTTTTGCGGGGTACTCACTGCACAAGGCCCTCGGTGCACTGGGCATCACTTGGAGGAGCGAGGGGCAGGGGCATCAAGAACAGCACCCAGGCAGCAGAGAAAGCCTCGACATGGCTCTGGATATGGAGCGATGGTCCATGGGGACAAGTGGGCTTGATCAGCGGTGGTGGGGTGGTCTGGGAGAGGCTGTGTGAGAGACACCCGATGACCCCGGGTTACACCACTGATGATGCGTTCAGGTGCATCAGGAGATTTATTTCACACTCATTCTAAGAGACAGCACGAAACATTGTTTATCATTCATTCTTGTATTTGCTGAAATATATTTTTATTATTTGATCGTTCATTCATTTATTCATTTCTCTATTTCGGTTATTTATTGATTTGTTCTTTTTCATTTTGTTTTGATCTGAAATGTTTTACAATTGATGGATGTGTCTCGTTATTTTTATATATTAATCATATTATATATATATATATCATGTTTGCTAATCTTATTGTTTCTTATCGCTGACCTGCTGACCTTTGACCCCTGTGACTGACTAAGCTGCAACACGGAGTCAGTTCTCGTGTCTGCTGCAGCTTCAGTGAGTTCAAAGCCGCTCTCCGGCCGTGCATGGGACGGATTTAGTCCATTGTGATTCAACAATAACAATAATTACATTGACAATGTAGGATCTTATCTTGCAGCGGATAATGAATAAATTTGAGAGTAAGATAAATCTGCAAGCGTTTGTCGTTATTGACCGAGGCTTTACCGACTTATCATCAGAGGAGGCACTTACAGCATTTGAGTCTTCTCAGATATGTTGTGTTGGTTTTTAATCTGCGGTAATTATGGTCTGATACTTGTGATGTGTCCCAATCTGTCTCTCTCACTATCTATCTTTCTATGTGCATCAATTTGTAACATCAGCTTGCCCATAGTGTCTCAGGATCCCCATCACCATGACAACCAGAAGCGGATGAGACTATCTAGTTTTCCGTCATTGATTCTCACGCAAGCTGACGGCAATAGACCTCTGTTTGTGGGAAAGATCTAAAAAGATACAGGGGGAGTTTTACAGTTCACTCTGCTCCCTATCAGGTTCCCATACGTCTGAATCCCTGTTTGGCCTCACCACATGATTTCTTAATCTCTTAAAGGTGCAGTGTCTAAGATTTCAGTCATTTTTGTCTCTAAATATTACAAAGCAATTTCATACTGACGTTTTCAGGAAAATATAATCACTTAACCCCCCCCCCCCACCATTACCCTTAAATGAGCCCATTAATGTTTATTTACATAAGGAGCGGGTCCTCTCTATGGAAGCTGCCATATTTTTACAGTAGCCTCGATTGGACATACTAAACATCTTTTGAGTTTTAATGGCAACTGAAGTCTACCATAGGTTCTCCTGCATGTTCAGCAGGGTGAGGGTGAGGTGATGGATACAACACACAACTTCACCTCCAGAGGTCACCAAATATCACACACTTTTAGTTTGTTATGGCAAAGGAAAAATGGAGAAATAAGGGCCCCAAAAAGAACTCCCATGTTTGGAAATGATATGTTTGGGCAGAGCAGCAGTATGGAGTGAAGGGGATTGTGGGGAGCCTGGTGTTATGGACAAGATCCTGCAGTTAAATGAAAAAAGAAAATGTAGTGAAAACTCTGGAGAGGGGGTTTCCAGAGGCGAAGCACTTCAGGGCCGAGTTGTGTCTGCTGAGCGGAGCGTGGAGAGATTAGAGCAGCTGCTTCTTTATTTATCAGCAGGTACGAGCGCTGCAGTGCAGCCCACACCGCTGTCAATCCATCAGGACGCCTGTCTGCGGAATTTTCCTCTGGCACTGGCGCTTCAGACGGCAGCACGGCCTCTAATGGGAACAGGAAATCAAACCATTAACGCAATTTTGGGGCGATAGCGGTTTAATTGGCCCTGAAAGGTGAAAAGTGGATTTATGAGGGGAATAGATCTTTTAATAATCCAAAACAACAAAACAGCAGATGCAAAAATATGTGTTGTGTCATGTCAGGGCGGTGAAGCAGAGCGCATGGGGTGGGGGGGGGGGGGGGGGGTTGTAGGCGAGGAAGGTCAAAGAACGTCGGTGGTGAACATGAGCCAATGAGACTTTAGCATTTTCTAATATAATATGACAGGGTGTGGTTGCTGTATTTTCAGCCATCATGCAGAGCAGGGACGTCACCAGGGTTTACAGGCTTAGCCCTAAGGAGAAGCCACCAGGGGCATAGCTAGGAAATGTGGGGCCCTCAAGACAATAACACGGGGTCCCCTGATAAGCTATTGATTTCTTACCTTAGATTGATCATCTTGTTTGATTATTTTGTCCATCTTATACTGTGGCATCCTGTAACCAGGAGGTCATAGGTTCAATTCCAGTCTTAGCCAATGGTTCACTAGTACTTGGGTGGCTGCTTCATATTTTCATTTGTCAATGGCCAATTATGGATGTGTGATGTGTTTATATTACATATAGTGTTTTAAACACTGTTTAAGTTTGTGTTGAATCAAAATGTATGGATGACATCACTCTCTCTTGACTTCCTTAAGGAACTCCCCGGGTTTCCTGGGATGTGTAGATATGGAGTGAGTTCTGGGGCCACTGAGGGGACCCTTCCTATTGGGGCAGGGGGGACATAATATCTCAAAAGATAAATCTGATAAGTCCATCTTATTGTAAAGCACACAATTCTTAGTATACGTGAATATATTGACATAATTATGGTTCACCCACCAGTGAAAACGTTGATTATTATTTTTTATTATGAGAGAAATGTGACTTTACATTGTTGATCGCCCAGCAGGCGAGAATAAAACATAAATAAAACATTCTTACAAAATGTTGCCATAAATCACAAATGGAACAGTTCCGTTTTTTTTACATTTTGATTTGTTTTTTACAGAAATCATATTTACACATTTGCCCTTTTGTTTTTTCTTTTTGTTTTTTTTACAATATCGAGAATAAAACAGTTGTGTACCATTTTATTTTTTTATAGTACAAACATTTCCTTCGTTTCAAAGCCGAGGTATAAAAGCTCTCTCTCTCTCTCTCCTGAGAAGACGCTATAGTTTCTACTCTAGTGCATTTTTATTGTGAAGATTTAAGGCTACGCAGGGTTCACCTGATGGACACACATCTCATGGTCATCATCATCATCATCATCATCATCATCGGGGGGAGGAGAGTTAATTTCCCTGACTCGCGTCTGCTGATTGTCCCTTACAGAGAGAGCTTTGTGATTCTGCCCGCTCCCTCCCTTCCTCCCTCCCACCGCTTCACCTTCTTCCTCTTCCACGTTAAAGCTGCTGCTGTTCTTTCACAGAATAACCAATTACAATCTCTGACAACTTATTTGTCTCTATAGGCAATTATAAATACCTTGGGGGGAAAATGTCAAGAGTGTGAGAGCCCACGCTCATCACATTATCTCCGTACGCCGATGACCCGCTGAGAAAAATATGTCAATTTTGCATAGTAGGGAGTTTGTATCGAAAAAAGCTTGACAACACCACACTTCTTTGAGTTATTGTGGCGTGAGAGTCATTTAGTCGCAGGTGCAGCGCACCCTAGTGGTCACCTGACACCTATATAGCAACAACAACAACGAGAGGAGGCCCATTCCTCTCTTTGTTGTTTCTTTGACAGGATTACACCACAGCCATAAACAAAAGACATGAAGCAACTAATTGGCTGGCCCCTGTAAGCCTCTTAAGAAGACATACCATAATAACCCGGTGCGGACACACAAATCAAATCCTCAGCACGGACAGCAAGTTTAAAATCGAGCACTTAGACGTTAGACAAAAGAGGCAGGATCAGTGACGGCGCTCTGGGGAATTCTCTCAATAATGTCATGTTTTTGAGTTGCTACCCGTCCAGCAGGTAGGTGTGTGTGTGTGTGTGTGTGTGTGTGTATGTGTGTGTGTGTGTGTGTGTGTGTATGTGTTTGTGTGTGGCCCACTCCGGGCTCAGTGGGTCTCACACACAGGCAGAAAATGTAAGACCTGTCACCTTGGACACATTAAAGTGACACGCCCCTTTTTAAGCGTATCATCTCTCGTGCACTTACACAAAATACTATATCTCACTTTGGATCATTCTCATGATACAAACATTACGTTTATCTTTCATTCTGATAAAAACCTAAATGTGTCAACATATTAGGACCAAAGTGCTAAACAACACCGACATGTGTTGATTGGTTTGAAATGATCAATAAAATCAGGATTTGGATTTCGCCGCTGAACAGGACACATCATAAAAATGGTTTTAGTTACATTTGTCATGTCACGCCTGTTTAAACACCCCGAGAGGGTTTAACTCTTCAGTATGAGCCTGCGGAGTCACCTGCAATTAAAATCCACAAAGGAGAGCCTGCCGTGAAAGACGAGGCCTGCATAAAAGCCCATTGACAGGCGGATAAAGCCAGGACTGAGCGACTATCCATCCAAGGCTGTGCAACACACCGACAGATAGGGATTGAGCCGTCAGACCGAGACAGCTCACTTCTGTCATGGCTGAGAAACACAGACACCGCTGAAGGGTCTCACTTTCAGAACAGAATGAAACGAAAACCTCAAAATGAAATGAAAACCCCAACGAGGGTCGTGATGGATGGTGCGTGGAGTCATTGTCAAAGTGATTGAAGCAGTCGTCTGCTTTTCATAACCCTGGGACAAACATGGTGAAATGCTGCTAGGACCAAGTTGTGGGAGGTGATGAGAGAAACGAGCAGAAATGTGTCTTGGATGAGTCACTCTTTTGGCTGCAGGATTCTTTCGCGTATATCAACAGTGTACATTTGTGGCTGAATGGACGGACTGAGGGGCTGCTGCTGCTGCTGCTGCTGCTGCTGCTGCTGCTGAGGCCATGAGAGAACAGAAAGGCAGTCAGAGGCAGCCCACTGTGATACAGTCTCTGTGTGATCATTACAAAACTCCAAATGAAGACATCACCTCTTTGGAAAAGGGAAACAGGGATTCTAGACAGAGTATCTCAAATGTGCGCGCCTAATCCACGGCTCCTAATTTATTGTGGGTTTGAACGAACAGAAAAATATTCGTATTCCTATCCAGAAACTAAAATAATAAGCAGTGTTTGATTCAAAACAAACGTTTGCAGGCGGCACTTAGTTTCAAAGGTGCCAAAAAAAAAAACCAGGTAGTACGTGGCAGCCACATGTGTCGTGACCTAGCCAAAGCAAACTCCTCTGGATGTCGGAGTGGTGCGGTGGAGATGATGAGGAGGAGGAGGAGGCGGAGGCGGAGGAGGCGGAGCTTCTCTCAGCAGAAGAAGATCTCTCCATCCAGAGGAGGCTCGGGGCGGTGCTGGGCATCTGGAAGCAGGAGGAGGAAGGGGAGCAAAGTCAGTGAGGTGATTTCTTTTTCATTTTTAATTTTTGGGGGGGGGTGGGGTGGGGTGGGGGTGGGGGGGGGATCTATTGTGGCGTTTCATCTCCGGGGACATTTTGCGAGCGCCATCAACCTGCTTGGTATCGATCAAACCCTGAGTGAGGCGCGCGGGCGCCGTCATCAAGCTCCATTACAGAATGGACAGAAGGCGCCCAAGAGAGCAGCTCGATGCTGCTGCTCGTGCCGCCTGAGAGGCCTCCCCTCATCCACACACGTCTGCCTCCGTTTGATCCGAGCTTTACTCCAAACAAATAAATATCGATCCCCGTTGCTCTCTGTTTGCTGCTCATTCACATTATTCCGACGGAAATCACAGAGGAAATAAACAAGCTGTTTATTTGTCAAGAAAAGACAACACATAAGTATGTTGGAGACGGACTTTCAATCACTGTGTTTTGGGATGATGAGGAAGAAAGTGACTCCGGATCGGAGAGTTGCTAGTTTTGAGTCTAATATGGTCAATATGGAAAAATGACCAGTTGTGAGCATCACTGCTCTTCCATGAGAACATCAGCTGATGATCTTCAAGGTTTTGTTACTGCTACTTAGGCAGAAATATAAGATCCAGACTTTAGAAACAAAATGAAGAGGACAGAGGCTTGATCCCTGGTTCCTCAAGTCGAACACTGAAGCTTAAAGGTGCAGTGTGTTCGATTTGGTGACCTCTAGAGGTGAAGTTGCATGCTGTGTCCATCACCTCACCCTTCTGAACATGCAGGAGAACCTATGGTGGACTTTAGTTGTCATTCAAACTCGAAAGCTGTTCGCTATGTCCACTCTGGCCTACATGGTAAAAAACATGGCGGCCCGGATGTAAATATACATAAAGAGGTTCATTTCAGGGTTACGCAAAAAGCAAGTCATACGTCGGGATGATTCCACATTTGTGAAAATGTCAGAATCTATTGTTTTGAACTTCTATTTCCACAGAAGTGAAGTGACAAAGATTTGAATCTTACGCACCGCACCTTTAATTCGCTGCATGCCGCCTGTGTCTGTGTTGCGCGCAGAGCGGAATGGACGAGTGTGACTGACACGTGCTGTGTCACAGTTGACTTGTCCAACATGTCTCACACGAGCGCATTCGGGGCAAATGAATTCCACAACACACGAGTCAAAAGAGACAACCCCACAACAACCGCACCACAGAGGAGAGGGAATAATGAGCGTGAGCTGAAATGAGCAGAGTGGAAACTAAAGGAAAATCCATCCACTTCCTGCCGCGCCTCCGTCCTTACCTGCCGACGGTGCACTTCCCCCTTTGCCCTTCTTCTTCTTCTTCCCCTCTTTGCTCTTGCTCTTGGCCAGCTGCAGCAGACTCTTGGAGATCTGGTTGTTGGCTTCCCCGCCCTTGAGGTTGGTGTTGGAGGAGGACAAGGCGAAGGGATTGAGGCCTTTTCCTTTGAGCTTAGACTGCTGCTGCTGCTGAGGATGCTGCTGCTGCTGCTGCTGCTGCTGCTGCGGCGGCGGCGGCCTGGGCAGGGAGCAGGAGGAGGATGAGGAGAGCTCCAGCGGGTCCCGCTCCGGAGACTGGGAGCTGCCGGGGAACTGGGACTCGTCGGAGGTGGTGGAGGACGTCCTCTGGGGGGGAGAACGGGGGAGATTAGAGAGATGAACAGCTGTCGGGCCACATCTGGAGATGAATATGGAGGAGAGGAGCGTTCGCAGGTTCATCCCAATTAAAAACATGGGCATAAATGTTTGCGGAACATTTCACGAGGAGGCTTATTTGCAGCGTTGCGGCGTACGAGTCTGGATATTCAACTCTGCCGTTTGCCGCAGCGAGGGTGCTTCAGCTTCACTTTCAAGAGGACGCCTGGTCGGAGCATTCGTAAACAAACAGCTCGAGAGGAGCCGAGTGAAACACCGAATCCCATCCAGCTCGTGGAGTGTCGCTCCGCTCTGCGGCCGAGGGGCCGATACAAGAGGCGGTTCTGGCTGCGGGGAGCAACACGGCACTCTTTTGTTACTGTTTGTGATTTCCAAAGTGTTCCCCCCCCCTCCTCACCCCCCACCCCCCCACCCCCTCCCTCACCTCTGACACTCGCAGCTCCTCCATCTTGTGGAGCTGCCGCTGCACAACTTCCTTGTCCCTCTCCAGCTTCCTCTGGGCGTCCCGCAGCCTCTCCAGGTCTTTCTGGTACTCGTCCTTCTTGCTCTGCAGCTCCTGCCTCTCCTCCTCCAGCTTCCTCTGCTGCTTCTGGATTTCCTCCTCCTGAATGGTGGAGAGGTTTATAGTGATTGATTAGGTTCGAATGTGGAAGTTGGTTCTCCATTGTATCATCTCAAGAGTGAGGAATTATGTCGCCGATCATCGATTTCGCGTGATTATATCAACAAGTATCAACAATCATTACAGCCATTGTATAATATTTGCTTCTGCAATCAAGTCAGGTTGAAAAAATGATGAGGTGACCTTTGACCTCCAGTTTCTCATGAGTTCATCCTTGAGTGCATGTGAATGTTTCGATCATCTCATTTCACTTTCATCCAAAGCAACGTATCTGAGGATGAGTGGAGAGGCTGGGAATTGAATCGACAACCTCATGCATTCTCCTCACACGCTCTACTTACTGACTTACACCTGCCCATACAAGCTACCTGAGGTCCCATGTTGTTTATCTAAATCACTACTCATGCTGCTTGTCCATCAATGAGGCCATTATCCCTGATGTAGGGAGGTAAACCAGCCAACTGTGCGCCTCGTGTACCTCACATGACCCCTCCTGGCTGGAGTAAGATAAATAATAAACAATAATGAAGAAATAAAACAATAATGCAAGAATTTTGCAACAAAGCACAGGAGAAAGTGCTGCACATTACTCGCAGGTTTAATCACAGTGAAACTGGAAAGTTCCAGCAACATTAAACCATGGTCTGGCATTATTGTCTGATTGTTACATTCAACACTGTGACAGTCACAAAAAAAAGGAAAACAATGCATGTCTTCTAACTGCCACATCTCCACTGCTAATCCAGCATTTTGTGTTGATGGGTAGAAACGTAAGTGTCTATGACGTGAAAACGGAGCCAAGACAAACGCAGAACACAGCTCAGTGTTTGTGTATGGAAATGACACTGCAGTGATTTGCAGGAGGCCCATACGATCGTGTTATTCTGCCAACGGCGTAATTCCTCTTAAGCCGAACAATGGGTATTTAATTGTCATCCGATACATTTCTACCATAACTCTACAACTGATGAGTAACACGTATATTTAGCAGTATACTTTAAAGTAAATTGCATAGTCACTGTAAAGGGTAACGATATGACACATTCCTCCACCAAGGCCAAACAATCCTACACGTGACAGTCAAGAGGAAATGTTTAAGAAAGCTAAGTGATGTTTTTGATGTTTTGTTTCCAGATTCCATACCTCGACCAGGCTGGGTTTATCGGGTTTGGTAGTTCTAACATAATCCAGCAAAAAAAAAAAAAAAAATGCTGAGGTGATAGATAAAACATGCAACTTCAGCACTAGATGTAACCAAATCTTACACACTGCACCTTGAATGAATGGCAAAGAGGCGAGAGAGAGAGAGGTCATTTTCTTAAAATGAGTCATCCTGCAGATTTTGTGGAATCTAAACCTCTCAAACAAGACACTGGCCAATCACAGCCTGGGGTGAGGAAATGGGCCTCTCACGACGTCGGCACGGAAACACACTAACACGCTGGCCACGGTGTGAAGCGCTGCATTCGTTACCTGCACGTGCGCCAGCACCTCCCGCTCGGTCAGGTGCTGCTCCCTGGCCTCCCAGCCCCTCTCCCTTTTCCTCTTCTCCTCCACGTGAGCCGCCTGCAGCTTCTGAAGCGAGGCCAGCTCCTGCCGCTGCTTCTCCAGACTGCGCTGCTTCTCCTGCTCGATCAGGGAGCTGGGCCACGACGACAGGCGCGACAGGGACGTGCAGGAGGAGGAGCGCTCGCTCAGGGCGTGTCGCTGGTCCTCGATGAAGCTGTCCTGCTGCACCACCACCGCCTAGAGTTCAATTTTTTTTTTTTACAGATGTCATCCGTTTGCACCGTAGCGTGGGCGCTGCGGACTCTGCGCGTCCACGTGACGTTTTCAGATTCAACAGCTTTACAGTAGAGTTGAACGACGATGTGCGGCACAAGCTAACATCTTACCTGCAGAGAGGTGAGCAGCAGGTGCAGGTTGGAGACACTGTGCAGGACCTGCTGTTAGGAAACAAGACATTCACCATCAGAGAGCCTTGGAAATACATACATCTGTCAGTTTACTGCGCTCCACAATCAGCCATGTCGGCGGCGTACGTCATTTCAAACACTGACTTTCCCCATTTCCCATTGAATCGGTAATAGCAGTGGATTTCGCGTAATGTGAATTTAGCGACGCGAGACTAATCCAGCATCAAAGCAACTTTGGTTCACAGCCATGTGTGACCTTTCCTCCTTTCAAACAAAGACAAAGAGACAAGGCCACGGAGCGTTCAGAAGCCCCCAGTGTTTACCAAAACACAAAATGTTTCAATAAAGGTTTGAGCGGTGGCACAGAAACAACAAACACCTCGACCTCATCAGAGTGTGCACAACAACCAGAGGAGGAAATATGAATTCGGTTTTCTCAATCAAGCATCTTTTAGCAAAGGGATTGCGCAACTATACCGCCAGATGTCACTGAATCCTACATACACTGTACCATTTGATTTAAAGTAGTGTTAAAGGTGCAGTCTGTACGATTTAGGTATTTTTGTCACTTCCAAGAATATTACAAAACAATTACATACTGACATTTGTAATCACCTAAATGTTGTGATTTTACTCCATTACCCTTAAATGCACCATTAATGTATATTTACATGAGGAGCGAGTCCTCCCCACAGGGGCTGCCATGTTTTTACAGTAGCCCAGAGTGGACATGCTACGCAATCGAGTTTGAATCACAACTGAAGTCTACCATACAATGCATGCTCGGAAGGGTAAGGGTGAGGTGATGGGATACAACATGCAGCTTCACCACTAGATGTCACTAGTGGTGAAGTTGCGTGCACCTTTAATCCTATACAGCAGAGGTGCTCATTTTCACCAAGGGCCACATCAGCATTATGGCTGCTCTCAAGGGGCCAGTTTTAATTGTGGGACTAAATGTGATTACTACCTAACATATTGCAAAATAACTGTCTTTATACTTGATTAGTATCTAATAATCTATTACTAATATAAAATTACATTATTTAAATGACAAATATTGCATATGCATTTCCATACATACCTTTAATCTCTCACGGGCCACATAAAATGAGTTTGACACGATAGTTCGTGTTAAAGTAGTAATTGTTAAATCAACTGTCTCAAATATCTTTTATTCCATTGTGTGCAGTTTGAAAACAAAGCCACACAAACAAACAGCGCCATTATAACGTCTCTCTCGGCTAATGTACTTAAAGATGCTCTGAACAATGTTGCTGATGTCGGCACTTGGCAGTTTCCATGTCGGCAGCGGCTCTGATTGAGTTAAACAGACAGGAAGTCGGTGTTACCTCACTGTTCCGCTTCAGCAGCATCAGCACGTTTGCGTTTCCTCCCTGCATGTAAACACAAAGACACACAATAAGTGCAAACAGTACACAGCAAAACACAGATGCAGAAGAAGTGTGTGAGGGTAAGTGTGTGTGTGTGAGGGTGCAAACGTCACAGGATGAATAGGAATGTGAGTACAACTGCACATGAGGGTGAGCTGTAAAGAAACCTAATTGTATCTGGCTACGATGATGAATACAGTAACTGCTGCCCTGCAGCTACTGCGTTACAATGTATCACAACTCTGAATATGTTTTTGGCTCTTTAAATGCAAAAAAAAAACGAAACAATGCACGCATAAAATGAGCTCTGCGTTGTATTCTTAACGCCGTTTGGCTCTGACGTCTGAACGAACCTTCTTTAAAACGCTGTCGGACTCCGTCCTGCGCAGGTCTCCTGCCGAATCCTCGCTCTCGTCTCTGTCTCCACCTGCCACGGAGAGAGAGAGTGCACAGGTAAGATCAGGCAGGATCACATTCAGGGGCGGGTTTCCCGCGAGAGAAGCTGGAGCGCATGATAATGTCACATAATGAGACAATGTAAATGCATGACAGGCGATCTTATGTCAGAGCTATTCACGTCAAACGGGTGTAATACAACTTTTCTGCATTTTAAAAATCACCTTTAAATGAGACATTCCCTGATTTACTCGGCTGCTTCTCTGACTCACAAGGGTAAATGACATCAGCGGGATGCAAATGCTAGCGCCAGTCGCGAGCTCTGACTTAGCAGCATAATGGCAGTGAATCAGAGGCTGCTAACTAACGAGCAGTCGCCCACACAAGTCCAGAAAAGAGGGTCACATTAAATGACCTCTCTCGCTCTTGTTTGTATCCGTATCACTATTGTGAACATTTGATTTTGGCTGATGTTTATTTATGTCTAATCAGTGTCTTATCAGAGTGAGCAATAGAATGCTGACTCTGCATAACTTCAGTGTTACTCGTGTTGCTTGAGACCGCCATTTTTAAAATATTGCAAAATAATATATGGGATTAATATATTTTATATATTATATATGGGATAATAATATATGGGATTAATTTTAATATATGGGATTATTGGTGGTCATTTTTGTCATTATCAGAAATAATTTTAATGCAGGATCTAACGGACGATCCCTCTTAGCAGTTGCCATTTTTTTTGCTGAAAATGAGTGATAATAGATTGATTGAGAAAGTTATTCTAAGAGAGAGAGTAATGCAGTTGAGAGTAATTTGAAGGTGAAGCAGAAGCTTTTGTGTGAATGCTCTGAAAACTGAACGACACAAATCACAACTAAAGTTTCTGGTAATAACCATTTAAGTGTTGTTGTATGGGATATAAATGGTAGAAGTTGATTTCATTTGATTCATAATTCTGCAATAATACGCCCCACATTCATGGCCGCAGCTTCTTTCATTGCTTTTCAAAGATTAAAATGTACCCAGTTACATTTCTTCCATCTGCATTCGACATGTATATAAGGAGACAAGCGGTGGATGTGTATGTATGACTTTTCTTTTCTTTTTTTTTATTATTAAAGATTCAAATCTGCTCATTAATTGTTGTACTGTGTGGCTCTACTTGACTTTCACGCCACACATGCCTGTAATCCTGCTCGGATCAGGTTCACATTGAAAAGATCAAACAGTAACTGGGTTCGAGTCAGGGGTCACCAGGGGTTTCTTATTTTGGCCATCAAAACAATGGAAGTCTTAAAAGATTTCACTGGCGAAAAAACACGTACACTCTTGTTTACTGATGCAATAACACGGGCGTCTTGCCGCTCACTATCTGCCAGAGTTCAGAGCTGTGGCTCCAGGCTATAGCTCCTTTGGAAACCTCAGCCCCACGGTCCATGACCCTGTCTGCACTACCGGTTCTAACTGCACTGAAGAGGGGCATTAGGGTAGAGTGTCCATTGTTACGTGACTGCAAAATTGCTGTTGCGGTGTCAGCACACATTGGCAGTCCAGCCATTGAGCCTGTGCAGTTGTGTGGATGAGCAGGTGAAGGGTTCAGTTTCGCTGCTCTGTGTGTGTGTGTTGTCGCTGACAAACAAGTAACACAACACAGCACAGCAGGCGTCGGCGTCACACTCACTCTTACTGCCGTGCATCTGGTGACTGTCGAAGCCTCCGAAGGTCTCGGCCCGACGCGGCAAACACACGGGCCCCACGCCTCCCACTCCTCCCTCCTGCATGCTGGCCATCGCTCCGCCCAGGCTGCTGTTGACCAGCGCCTGTAACGTCTCCACTGTCACACACACACACACACACACAGACGTAGAGAGGGAGAGAGAGAGAGAGAGAGAGAGGCAAACATCAATGTTCAGGTCAGTAAGTGAATTATCCCAGCTAACTGTGTTACACTTCAGCTCTGCACACATGAATCTCAGCAGGCACGGAACTCTGCTATAAGCTCCAGTTGCTAAGCAACTATTGACAATCTGTTTGAAGCGCGGAGCTGCTCTTACTTAAAGTTTATACATCCTTTCCTTCGGAGATAACGCGGACCCTCACTGTGCATATGCAGCATCCATGTGTGGAGGGGCCTGTGCTGGGTCTCACTGTGACAATGAGGGGGAAACAAAGGGCTGCAGGAGCTGGATGTGGATTCCCGCAAAAACACAATGAGCAGACGAAGCAGCAGAAATGACATTACCGCTGCCAATTCACATATCAAATAAGGACAATTACTGCCCCGGGCTTCAGGGGGAGGAGGAGAAAAATGCATTCTGTGATACTGCAGCTAAAGCCTGCGCTGAAAAGCCGTGCGCGACGTATTCATACTTCTTTTAGCGCCGCACAGAAAATGTCATAACCTGCAAACTTTCTGTGGAACTCTGCCCGCGGTGGAATTGAGGAGTCAGCGTGAAACACGCATTTCTGTGCATGTGCACAAACCTGACCATTGCGACTTGCTGGTCAATTCTAAGTCAGAGCGGAGACGACAGGAATAATACAATCTGAACACGTCATGAGAAAGTAACGGCACATCAAACACGGCGGCCTCCCGTCTTATGGGGAAACAGACGTATGCGACAGATCGGATGGCGCTGCGGAAGGAAAGACTGCCCTGATGTTAAAGGTGCAGTGTGTACGATTGGGTGACATCTAGAGGTGAGGTTGCATGTTGTATCCCCCCGCCTCACACTCACCCTTCTGAGTATCAGGGA
>JAFBJT010111838.1:89887-103370 GCA_016785325.1 Chascanopsetta lugubris
AGCAGCTTTGTAACAGCCTGTCAGTCTGAACACTGCAGAGAGAAAACATTGACTCTTCAACTGGTAACAACCAGGAACATACCTGGAATACCTTTTGCGCACAGCAGGTGGCTACACAGACGCACTCGTCCAGAACACAGACTCAGCTGAGCAGATCTGGCAGATCAACACCTTGACTTCTCTTCCTGTCTGCGAACGAGAGATTGACAGGTGTGTGTGTGTGTGTGTGTGTGTGTGAGGTCGAGGCAACGCGAGGCAACGCGAGGCAACGAGAGTGATGATCGACATCCAGCTGCGAGCGCAGGCCCGGAGGTGTTTACGCCTCTGACCTCTGAAAACCTCGGCGCACACGCAGCTCATTGGCCAGTTTACCATCCCAGAGTCTCTCCGCTTCAGAGATACATTTCTTTTGATCCACTTCTACGTATGATGGTGCGTCAGTACGTCGTTCTCTGGGAGAGGCGCCAAAAGGTCCAGAAAGGACAGGCCCGGTTTGATCCGGCTCTTCCTGTGCTGATCCTGCGACGCCGAAAGGTCCAACAACCTGCAATCCGCCGAGTTGATCCATTGTGAAGTTATTCGCCCGTTGGTGTGAATTTGATTGTGACTGGTTGCTTGTCTCCATTGTCCCAGTGACTGTCTGACAGTGGGCCCCATCACTGGCTCAATCTCTCTGAGTTGGAGCCATGATTATAGCTCAACAAGGCCTTGTGGTCAGACTCCGGTCCTTGTCCAAGTACACAAACATGAGAGGGGAATACACTGAATCAACTGTCGATGGCGATGTTCATCCTTTCACCTCGTAGGCGTCAGACTTGTTGACCCACAAAGTCATGGAGCGAACAGGTGAGTTAGCTACGGCTAACACCGGCCTGGCACCGCGCTGAAAACCAACCGACCGTTTATACCAGGGGGCGTCAAACCCGTGTTAGTTCAGGGGCCACGCACAGAGCGACGGACCATTCCAATCGTAGCGTGACGCCGATTCATCCTCTGAAATCCGTTTTTTTCTCTCCAACTCAGCTATTCAAAGTGGCATGGGCTCCCCCTAGTGTCCCGGCATAGCAAATGCAAGTCAATAAACCGACGCTCTCCACTTCATCTCTGTGTTTTTTTTTTGCGCTTTGCATACGGACTTACAGTCGACACACTCTGCTCACCAACATGAAGAGTTGTCCGTGTGCACAGTGTGTGTGTGAGTGTGTGTTGGAAACGACATTGGAAACGACACTTCCATGTGAGACTCACACCGACTGTAGACGCGCTGATACTCGTCCACACTCGGCTGATACTGTACGAGGTCAATCATCGACCCGTATCTCTTCGAATGTCGTCACCCGTACGTAACCAATACAGCGCGAGACTATAGGAAGGCAAGATAAAGGCGGGCGTCTCTACTGATGAACACACCGCCTCTTCCAGATATCCACTAGAGGCGATTCAGAGGGATTACGTGTACGCCTCGTTTTTTTTATTTGTGCCTTCTGTAGTCTCTGAGGTAACGTAGAGCAAAAGGCCTCATCTCGGACTGAAGACAGAAGGGGGGAAATGAGGAGATGAACATGCTGAGTCAGCGGAAGGGGGGCACCTGTGACGCTGTGATCAGGGATGAAAGGAAGGAGCGGCGTGTGATCCCGGATCCCTGAGCCCTGAAGCCAAACATCACAAATGTTCTTTTCCAAACCCACTCACATCCCGGGATTATTATCCTGAACATCATGCATGTACACCCCCCCCCCCCCCCCCCCCCCCCCCCCCCCCCGCACCCCCTCTACACAGATGAATTCCCCAAGCTGCTGTCCATCATTGTATGAACGCAACTCAGTGCAACTCTGCAGATGTGACGTGACCCGTCAACCGGCCCGTGGATTCCTGCAGCCCAGTAAAACACCGCAGCCTCCACCACTGTGCAAAGTATATATGAATACCTCCATGTGATCAGAATGGAGGAGTACCTGGCTGACAGGTTTCAAACGAAAACAACGTCATTGCACCCCGCAGCCATTGCAGCTACCAAAATAACTCCTGTGCCAAGACAAATTCAACGGAATTCCTCAGTGACATGTCGCATGATGAAAGCCTCGGCGCGCCGCGATCGCCGTGCAACAGCGTCGGAGAGGCACGCGGACACCCTGCTGCTCCTCGGGTCACATCTCGAGCGCTGGCGATCACGCCGAAAGAAACGTTTACTCGAAGAACTC
Organism: Chascanopsetta lugubris; assembly: GCA_016785325.1. Lineage (NCBI taxonomy): Eukaryota > Metazoa > Chordata > Actinopteri > Pleuronectiformes > Bothidae > Chascanopsetta > Chascanopsetta lugubris. The sequence continues at coordinate 92,089 of JAFBJT010111838.1, forward strand.
CTGGAATCGGACGGCGGAGCTTCCCGTTTGACGAGCCGCTTCCACCTGTGTCCTTTGTTTTGCGGCTGTATGGCTCAGAGCCTCGGTGCCGTGCGCTGTCACCTCCACATCCACTGCACCTGGAGGCACAGAGCCCGATGTCAGATGGCGCTGACGTCTGTGACACCTCACTGACGACTGATTTACATCTACGCATGTCAGCCTCTCCTCGGTCACCAGAATACAGATGACGCTTGTGCGATAAGGACGCTGCCAAATACCGCAGAGTGTCATGTTCCCACATGTGAATATGTCAAATGTTGGGGGGGGGGTTGCTTCATATATATATATATATATATAAAATAAAATAAAACGATTCAATTATACCATCACTGTATTATTCAAAACAAATGGCCTTCTTTAAAGTTTACAAAAACATAGTTTGGCCTGAGAACAGTCGTCATCAGTCGGCACCGACGGCTCCATCAACCTCACAACTACGACGCTCAAACTATTCACAACCTGCATGGTGATGGATGTGGTGCATGTGATTCTCTATCCTCACAAACTTATATGAACAACTTCATTGGAAATGCACCTTATTTGTCTTGGGTGTCTTTGCTTTTCTTGTGTGTGTGTGTGTGTGTGTGTGTGTGTGTGTGTGTGTGTGTGTGCGCCAGTTTTAGGCTCTCTGCTGCCATCTTGTGGAGGAGACAATGAAAACAGTGATCATAGCTCGATCTTTTCCACATTGTGTCAGCAGAGGGCAGCAGTTTCAAACGTTTCAAAGCTGCACTGCTGCTGCTGAGCTGTTGAACCACCACCAGAACCCTGTCCGTTCACTTGTACACTTTAAAATCTCTGCTGCACTTCAATGCAGCAAAATTGGTCCCAACCACAACACACACAAAAGTTATACCTTTATTTACAATCCGTTTTTTGTTGACACTTGTGGCAGCGAACGCAGCACGAGAGACGCGCGCTGTTTAAAACACAGCTCCGATTTTTCTGGTCATTCAAATCATCTAATAAACGTAACACTTTGCCCTCGAACATGAAAAACAAGCACCGGAGATGTAAGCAGGATGAGTTCATCCGCCGTGGGGGGCACGGAGCGTGGGTGAACGCATTTATAAAAACAAAGGGCCCCTCTGACTCAAGCCAACGTACCAGGAATGTTTTGCATATGACTTGAATTCAGGCCCCATAACGCTTCAATGCTTGAAAAATGATTTGCATTATGTCCCGCGGTGACTCTGTAGTTGAACCCTACAGTTCTAACGCTCGCTGACTCGCTGGTGAGAAGGCTGGTAAACAACATCCAGCGTTGGACCCGCTGACCCCCACCTCGCCTCCTTCATTCCGACACGTCCCGCTCCAGATAACTTTGAAGTCAAAGACAAAAAGAGGAAAATGTATCCCCGGAGTCTTTAGGAATCCATGCGAGCGACCACAAAAACAACACTTCATCAGGGGCACCATTCAGAGCGCTGATCACCAATATGTGGGGGAATTCAAATGAGCGGCATTGTGCGAGGCGAAAAGCCAAAGAGATTTGTCTCATCCGTGGCCCCTCCGTCCTTTATTTTGTCTTTTAACATCCTCTCATGAGTGACTTTGATGTGGACACCATGATTGAAAGACAAAGCGACGTGGCTGGATTTAATTCCAGCGGAGAATAGATTGGTGGGATGAGTGGGTGAGGAAGGGGAGGCAAAGGGGCCTAACGCACTTTCATAAGGGAGATGGAAGTAAATCACATTTCAGCCCGAGCCGGTGTAGCAATCTGCCGCGTGTGTGTGTGTGTGTGTGTATGTGTGTGTGTGTGTTGTGTGTGTTGTGTGTGTGTGTGAGCAGAGTGTGAGAAAAAGGAGCTCCAGTTGATCGCTCTTTAGAAAAGGCCCCTCACTCTCCTGCTGGGTTCTCCTCAGCTCTTGTCCTCCTGGTACAATACTGGTGGAGCGGCTGAGTCCCCCGTCCCACCCTTACAACCCCCCCACCCCCACCCCACACCACCTTCATCGCCCCCACCACCCCCCACCCACTACCATCACCACCCATGTGTCCCCCCAACTGCCCTCCATGTGCTGGGACTGCGCTGACGGCCTGGACCCCAGACCCCGGCATATGGAGGCCAGACCACGGGGCCCTGCTCTCCAATGTGCTCCACAGCTGGGGCCCTGCAGGAGGGGGGCCGCAGAGCTTCACGCTGCCACATGCTCTGCTCTGCCGGGCTCCGATCACACCGCGGAGCTCCCCCTCTGGTGCAGACGAGCTGAAAGCTGGGAGACTTTTGGGGTCAATTCCCTCGAATTTTGAAAAGAACAAAACGTGTTTTCTCACTCGCTCCGCTTCATTCGGGACATGCAAATTCCGCCGGTGTCTGAATTGACAAGATGCGTCTTCAAGGTTTCAACCACGTCGTAAATAAAGAAGGATGCATTTAATTGAGGGCATTCCAGCTGGTCATGCTTTAAAAAAAACAAATATTATGTTTTAATTGATGAATCAAAAAGGGGTTTCATGCCTCAGAAATGGATTATCATTATCATCATCATCATCATCATCACCACCGCCAGAAAAATAGAAAATGTTTAATTAAAAAAAGAAGACAGAGTCTGAAGATTAATAAGACTTGAAATTCAAATGCGAGGACTGGAGAGGGGCACAATGGCGGTCTCATGTGGAGAAATATGGTATTACCTCTGGAAGTTTGGCCATTGTAAAGTAAAATAAAATAACTATTACAATTTACACAACATAGATTATTTTAATTGACTTGAACTTTACACAGTCAGTTAGGATCAAGGTTCTAATCAAGATTAGGATTATTGTTCGATTTCGGTAAAGTTAGGGTCACGGTTTTGGTCACATGTACAGGACCCTGACGCTGGAGTTGGTTATATAGTTGGTTAGTTATAAAAGATGGAACCATGTGCACCTCTGTGTTTCCTATCAGAAATATGAAGACTTGGGTGTGCTGCTAAAAACAATGAACGTTTTGATGTTAGAATTTAAAGGCAACATTTCTTCCACAGATCAAGCCTTTGTTTTGATCAGATCTCCATTTTCTTTTACCAAGCTGAAATGAATGTATTAGAATAAAAAAAAGAAAAAAAGAATATCATTGACAAATGTTTGATTTCACCGCCCCGAGAGCACGAGACCAGTTTGTGATCCGAGCTCCAGGAACACGAACACACGAACAAAGCACCGACGTCCTCTTGAACTCAAACTACGAAGCGCTCGTTCCGCTACAGTCGGAGTTTCTTTTCGCCCGGAGCCCCCGAATTCTGACATGAACTAATGTTGACTCACGACGGAACCATGTGACCATTCTGATGCTAATGTTGTTTTTCACCTCCTACTCAACCACGCAGCCTCCGCTCTGTGCAGCTCCACTCAACCTGATCACGGATTTGGTGCGAGGACAAGAGAGGGAGGGAAGGGGCAGAGGGGAAAGTCGGCGCAATGACGGGAGGAAGCACTTTTTTAAAACTTTTCACCGGGTCACAAATCAAAACGCCCCATTGTCCCGGGATCAGCGAGGTTTGTTTTCGTCCCCGCGAGCCGAGGTTTGGAGACGAGTCGCCATCAGAGCCACTCTGTCGTTACCTGCCTGTGTGGCTTTGACTGTCAGGCTCTGGTTGGTGGAGACAAGGGTCACCAGTTAGCGCTTTGACCTTTTAATACAGGAGAGCTGGTTTGAGGTGGAGGGGGGGAGGGGGGGGGGGGCGTGGGGGGGGGGGGGGGGGGGGGGGGGGGGGGGGGGGGGGGGGGGGGGGGGGGGGGGGGGGGGGGGGACTTGCTGCTTGGCCTGGCATGGCACAATACAGTGCTGCAGATAGAACAGGTGGTCATTAAAACTGCTGTAATCCCCCCGTGAATGGCTCATGGTCAGGAAGACACGGAGAAGAAAGGAGTGGAGGAGAGGGAGAGACAGAGAGAAAGAGATAGATGTGGCAAGGAAGAGAGAGAGAGAGAGAGAGAGAGAGAGAGAGAGAGAGAGAGAGAGAGAGAGAGAGAGAGAGAGGTGAGGGTGCGGGGCGTTTGATGGCGGGACGGCGGCGGCTCTCTTTAGCACCGTCTGCGGGCCGGCCGCGCTTCAGAGCGGATGTGTTAACAGTTTCAGGCTCAATGGAGGGAGAAATCCCCACAAAGGGAGGTGTACAAATATTGTGGGAAATCCGTCCGCTCTTTAATATTTCATGAAGGCCGACAATCTATTCATGGGACTCCATTCCTTTGGAGGGGCCCGCATTCAGGCTCACTCCGCGGCCTCAATGGGCAGCCCTTAATTGAGTGCCCGCTCATTCTTCGCCTCCCTGGCAGATTGTTCCCCGTGAAAGCCCCTGCCTCTTCATCCTCCTCTTCGTCTCCCTGAGAGTGGCCAAAGAAAGAGGGGGCATGCCTTACTGGTGGTGCATGTGGGAGGGTGAAATAAGTGAAGGGGGGGAAGGGGAGAGGGGGGAGGGAGGGGGGGAGGGGGGGTGGGTGGATCAAATATGATAATAGGGCGAGCGGGGTTCGGTGGTGCACCCGAGAAGGGTGGGGGGCGGGGGGGGGCTAATCCTCGGGGTAGGTGATGGAGAGAGGGCAAGGGTGTGTGTGTGTGTGTGGGGGGGGGGGGGGGGGTGGGGGGGGGGGGGGGGGGGGGGGGGGGGCTGCATTCCCCCCAGATGGCAGGAGAGCTGGTGATGGTGTGTCCACTGAGGTGGATGACACTCTATATGTGTGTGTGTGTGTGTGTGTGTGTGTGTGTGTGTGTGTGTGTGTTCAATCGTTAAAATTGGGACCAAAAAGAACGGAATTTGACCTGAGGCAGTAGTTCTCAACTTCATCTGTGAAATGCTGTGAGTCTATTAGCATGACAGGGCATCATCGCCACCTACTGTCAAGGAGTGTGAATAGACGGCACTCCGATACATGAAAAACACCCTTCAAAATAAAAGCACAGGATAAATGTTTTTTTTGTTTTTTTAAATCCAGTCTAAGGCCTGCAACCAAAAATGGGTCCTCACTTTTGGGCCACGACCCAACAGTTAAGAATCACTGATCTGAGGCACATAGGCAGAATGTGTATGTGTGTGAACAACATATTGTTACACACACACACACACACACACACACACACGTGTGGCAGGTTCCCCTGTGTGACTTGAAACCTCTTTGTGTTGGAAAGGGGAACTCCGCTGATGTTCTTAGTTTACACAGGAGTCTGTGACCCTGCCTGAGTAAACACACGTATAATCTCCTCCAAAGCTCCGGGGGGAACTTTCCATGACTGTAGAAAAAAAAATCCTGATGATGTCATCGGGGCTTAGAGACAACACGTTGAAATGACGGGGCAGAGGTGTTGGCTTTCAATGAGGTGGATTTGTAGAATACAGGAGGGTTCAAGTAGAGTTGGTTTATGGGAAAAGAAGGATCCAGTTATATGAGATACATGTTGTGGCTTTTCTGAATGTGATGCTTAAAGGTACAGTGTGAAAGCTATTCTTGAAAGCAACAGTTATTACAATGGTTTAGTCCTATCTTGTTTCTGCCAATAGAAATCTACTATCTACTGTCTACTGGGATCGGGGGTGTAAAATATATGGCCCCCGGGCCAAAAGCGGCTCGCGAGAGGGTCCATTCTGGCCCGCAAGACGACTTTTACAAAGTGTAAAAGTTACAGAATAGACCGTGTCTACAATCTCCACATATACAAGAGATTTTTATCGGACACACTGGACCTTTAATTGCACCTTCGACATAAAGTCATTCATCTCGGTGTTTGAAAATCCACCACCCTTCAAAACGTTCCCATCCCAGGGTTTTCACCCCAACATCTCATTTATCGAATGCATCCATCAGTGTTGATCACGTTGTATTGATTGTTTCGGTGTTTGATTCTTTGAGGGTGTAAAAACTTTATTTAAAAAAACAAAAACAAAAAAACACTTGTTGGCTCAAAGATCCAGATCTTTGGTGGCGCCACGAGTGGGATGAAGATCTTGCCGATGAATATTCAAACTCCATCATAAACGTACACCTCATGCCTGCCCTGAGCGCTTCATCCGGCCTCGGGCCACCTCGGGGTCCGGGCTCGAGGCGGATGACCAGCTGGGATGTTGACCTGGGGGCCAGGGGCATAATCGAGGCTCCTGCGGGCGTCCAGCTGCAGCCCGAGTTCCTTATCCCTGATTAAAGGTCATCCTGTCTCTTCTAAGGGTCTGTAAGACCCTGGGAACCCGGCTCACACCCCGGAGACACCCCTTCACTGTTTCCATGTGTGTCCAACAGGCTTAGACCAGCTCACGAGGGCCGGCGGAGGCCTGCCGAGAGGAGTCCCAGGGTGAGGCAAATCCTCTACATCCATCGTGCAGCAGCAGCAGCAGCAGCAGCAGCAGCAGCACACGCAATACACAAGACACAAGCATGGCTACACTCACACACACACCCTGGGATACACACACACACACACACACCCCGACGCATGCACACACACCAGATGCAGAATCGTTAGCACGCCTGGCATCCCGCTCCAGCAGCCCCCTGGTGGAGTGTGGCAGAGCCGTGCTAAATGGATTGTGAGGAGGAAGAGATTTAAAGCTTTCAGAGAGCTCAGGGAGTTCCAGGCCACCGCTCCACAGAGCTTTGAAGGATCCTGCTCCCGTCCAGTTCTGAGCCTCACTGTAATGACTGAGGGCCTCTGTCGATCCATCTATCGATCTATCTGTTCATCCCCCATCCATTTATCTATCAATCTGTCCCTCTGTTCATCCATACACCCACCCGCCCATCCATTTATATATCTCTCTGTCCATCCATCTCCCCATCCATCCCCTCATCCATCCATCCATCCATCCATACCTACACAAAGACCACAGCCCTATGAATTCAGTGCCATAAGTCAAAGTCCCAGTATTTGGCAGAGCCCTGCCGGGTCCAGAGAAAGGGACTCTGTCCAAATCGTGTAATATGATTGTACTTTGCTTGTTAACCTAACAAGTGCAGATGATTAAATTCCCCCCCGACTTAATCCCTGGCGGCACTCGGTCGCTCAGGAGGAAGTGGATCAGGTCTAATCCCGCCATCTCCGGATATGGGAGACTCTCAGCGCGCCACTCCACCGGGCCTTTGTAGCGGCGGGTATTAGCGCCTCGAGTGCCGCCTCAGACCGAGGCGGCGGTCACGTGACGCCGAGGGGCCGCTGAGCGACCTGAGACGACGGAGTCGATGAAAATCAAAGCGTTTGTAGGAGTTCCTGATGTAGAATTCAACCTTTCTACTGATCATTATGGTCTGCCTCCGAGCTCGACGCCTCCCCCAGCCCTCGCCCATAAATTCCTTCTGCTAAGTGGCATCGTCCGAGCCTGGGATTATTTATACTTTTACCATTGGTCGGGGTGTCACTTAGATAAACACGGCGGAGGTTCATCTCATCTGGCGCACAAAAAGCCAAAGTGTGCCGTTACCAATGGCTCCGCCGAACTTTGACCCCGGCGGGTCACGGAGAGCGTTTGTCCCTCGATAATTGGACAGAAGGGCCCTTTCGCTCTTCATTTAACCTTTGGGGTCCGAATCTTTCTTTGCCCGACGACCATAAAACCCCTGGTCCTGACCCAGTGTTTTCAGGCCCATCTTCCCACCCCCCCATCACAGGCCTTTGAAAGCTGGAGAAAAGCTGGAGTGTGCTGGCCCCGTCGGAGACAATGGTGGAGTTAGTGACCCCTGACCCCACAGGCTGACGCCTTTCTTCCTGGATCAGGCGCTGCCTTTCGCTACGGTGGGTTATTACTCCACAGCTTGGCAACAGAAAGAGGGTAAACACTTGTTAAGATTCCTCTTCTCTGCGCTTCTCCCCCAACCTCTTTTCTCTCCTGGTCACTCGGTTTGTACTTTTTCTCTCTTTTGGGGCGTTTGTGGGTCTGTTTGAGGACGGACAGGGGCCAGGCAGGGCCCTTTGTCCAGGGATCCAGGCAGCAGCCTCACGATCCATCACTCCGACAGCTCTTTGTCACCGCTCCAAAGGGGACAGCGGTCACAGTGGTGCTGAGCTTGCAGAAAGGTAAACTCAATGAATTAACTCAACATCTGCTGGAGTTCGAAGGTGCGGCCAGAACGATCTCTGTCACTTCTCTTGGTGGGAAAATAATGCATTTAAAACAGTCACATGCTGACATTTTCATAATCGCCTGTATATGTGTTGGTTTCTTTTCCCCATCAGCCTTAAATGAGCCCATGAATGTATATCTACATGAGGAGCGGGTCCTCTCTACAGGGGCCGCCATGTTTTTACAGTAGCCCAGAGTGGACATACTTTTGAGTTTCAGTCTTACGTACTGCACCTTTAATTTACTTTGATGAAAGTGAGAGTCTGTTCTCACAGAATGGGGACAAAATTTGATAAAAGCCCCAAGATAAACTCTTTAGTCATTCATCTACAATTTCAGAATGAAAAATATGAACTGTCTTTAAAGGTGCAGTGTGTAAGATTTGGTGACATCTAGAGTTGAAGTTGCATGTTCAAGTGTCTTCAGGTGTCATTAAAACTCATAAGATGAGTCCAGTCTGGGCTACAGTAAAAACATGGCTGCCCCCATGGAGAGGCTCCGCTCCTCATGTAAATACACATTAATGGGCTCATTTAAGGGGACGGGGGACAAACGATACATTTAGGTGATGATAAATTCATGAAAATATCAGTATGTTATTGTTTTGTAATCTTTTTAGAAGTGACAAAAGAGACTGAAATCTCACACCCCGCACCTTTAAAGTTATTTTTTCTTGTCTCTAATCCACCTTTGTTATCACCACGAGACTAATTCTCCCATTGCCCCTCGCGGCTCCCAGGTGTCCAGTCCCGCGGGGGCATTTGTTGTGTGATTTCCGTGACTCTAAATCCAAGAAAATTGGGATTTCATTCAACCCTCCAAGTACTTCCTCTTCCCTAATCTCTGTAAGTGCTGCCCCCTGGATCCTTGTGTGTCCCCCGGCGGTGTTACCATGGGAGACCCCTCTTCCTCTGCGCCGCCGCCACCGCCGCCGCCGCCGCGGTCGCCGAGCTGAGACATCACGCGTCCAGATGCCGAGCATGCGGCCGCGGCCGGACGAGCATCCTGTGAGGTGGCCGCAAACATATGGGCTGAAAGGGAGGGGACTCCTCCGGAGCTGCTGTCCCTCTGCTCACAGGCAGGGGCCCATTGTTCCCGCCCTGCCCTCCATGCCACTTAATGGCGCAGAACAGCATTGTACAGTATTGAGGAGTGCTCTCTGCTCCTTCTCGCCCCGCCGGGCCCTCAATGGTGCGGCCCTCTCCCGCTTTCCCTCTCACTCCCTCTCGCTCAGTGGGTGTTTTAGTGCCCTCTGCTTTCATCCCTTTCTTTTAAGCGCCTCCTCCCTTTGCTACTTATGCCGGCTTGTCCACTGTTCCCCTGAGTGATGGTCTAATTGTCAAGGGACAATTAAGCCATCTGATTTGTCCCCTCTCCTCTTGTCATGTCCACTTTGTTTTAGAATGGGCCTGCCTGAGCACAGGAAAGGGCTGGAGGTCACCTCAATATCTGTCTGGGCCGTAATGTAAAGCCTCACTATGTGGTCCTGAGACAAAACGTCCCCCGATAGAGAGCCGCTCGAAAAACGCCAGACGTTGATTCCGAGGTCTCGAGCAGCAGGTTCAATTAGCCTCAAGGGTCTTGATCGTACGTCCTTTCGGCGGCGTGCGGAGGGTCGGACCCCCGCGAACCAAGAGGAAAAGTGATTTATTGCCCCTTGTCTAATAATCAATCCACTTGCAGGACTCCTCCTCGCTGGCGCCAATAAAACTGTCCCTGCGTCTGTGGACCAGAAGAAATACGTCCCTGTTTAATAGACAGGTGAAGCAGCCAGCTGGGAGACAGCTTTGCCCAAGATGGGATGTCTGCACATTTTTACCCCCGACGCTCCCATTGTTAGTGTAATGTCACATCTGTGACCCTGTCTGCTCCCCTCGCCCCGCTCCCCTTTCATCCTCCTCTCTGCTCGTAGCTTCCGCTCCATTTCATGCTTTCCGGGTTCCTCGCCGAACGTGTGGAGGCAAAGGCCCGACACCCAAGCGCCGCAAAGAGACGACCGGGCCCCTCGTGTCTAATCTTGTTTTAATTTGACCCTCCGACACAGATGTGCAGCGCTTTCGCGCTAAAACGTCATTTCCCTCCATTTGTCGCAGAAACAGGGAGTGTTTTCCTGACTGGGCGGGACTGAGAGAGCCACAGTTAATACTTGACTTTCCCTCCAACGTCTCTGTCTTATTTACTGTTCATGAAAAGGTACAATTTCAATGACTGGAGGAATCTCAAGTGATTGTCCCAAAAGTAGGTTGGGAACCCATTGTCAGTGGGTCGCAGGCCGATGACTGGGAAAAATTAAATAGGAAAAAAAAATCTTGTGCTTTTACTTTGAAGGGGATTTTTTTATGCATCTGAGTTCTGAGTCTATTCCCACTCCTCAGCAGAAGGTGGCGATGATGCCCTGTAATGCCAATAGACACCGACTACATGAAATATGTTTTTTTTTTATATTGACAACAAAAGAAGGTCAAATCCTCAGTGCGCCATCAAACCGCACCATCTTTTCACCCACTACAAATTCGGCTCTGCATATTTGACCTGCATGATGCCATGATTCGACTGGTCCCGCCCACTTAAGCTTAAAGTGGGCTGCATGCGGCCTCTGAACTAAAATGAGTTTGACACCCCTGCCCTTAGGGGGCGGTCCAGGGGATTGAACCTCTAACCTACAAATTAGCAAACAATCTGCATACCTGAGCCACAGCCAGCGGAGGCTCGACTGTCCCCCGAAGAGAACTTCAGGCAGGACCACTCACATGTGTTTTCACGCGTTATGTCTGCACCCACCCGGACTGTGGAATAATTATAACTCATTTAACAAATAGAACGTTCCTACAACGATGTAACTGGCATTACCTGTCCAACAAAGTCCTCTGGAGCTGTTGAGCAGGTGAGAGTCATTTTGACCCGTGTTTGTAATTGAAGAATCTCGTGTGCTATACCTTTAAAATAAAAAAAAATAAAAAGATTAAAAAAAAAACAACAAACAAAAAAACATGTTTTTCCCCCCCAATTGCTCATTCAGCTTGGAAACATATTTTTCATATTTGACAGGCAGGGTGTTTTTGTGCAGCGAGTGGTTAATGATCAGCGTGTGAGGGCTCGCTGTGTGACAGCGGCGCTGGGCACTGTGGTGCTAATGAGAGAAGAGGACGGACAAGCCAGCCCCTCCCTCCCCGCCCCCCCCCCCCCCCCCCGCCACCGCCCGCT
>JAFBJT010111838.1:107160-118647 GCA_016785325.1 Chascanopsetta lugubris
ACAAACTGAGGAAATGTCCAAAAATTCAAAACTGATCATTAAGAGGATAACTAGAATAACTAAAGACCTATCCAACAAAAACCAGACAGATTAACAAAAAACTCAAGACAAAGATTCTCACTCGACAAAACACAAAGCAGAACAATTACAAGAAGAAACACGATCTTCAGAATGGAATCGCTGGTTGTTTGAGATCAAGTTACGGCAGAACATGAAGGTACGACAACTAACAACAAGACAGACTGTACACAGGCTGATGGGGCACAGGTGGAGCACATCAGGGGCGGGGCTAACAATCACACAGGTGGAGCACATCAGGGCGGGGCTAACAATCACACAGGTGGAGCACATCAGGGGCGGGGCTAACAATCACACAGGTGGAGCAGATTAGGGGCGGGGCTAACAATCACACAGGTGGAGCACATTAGGGGCGGGGCTCACAATCACTACGGGCGGGAAACACAGGAAGTAGGAAGGATACGTGACCTGAAACCAGAGGAGAGTTACTGCTTCAAAATAAAACACAGGAAGCGCAAGAGAGGACAAAACGCACTGTGACATCAACTCGACACACCAGTGCAAGACATGAATGATGGGACATGACATTATCTGTCTATCTATATGTCTATCTATCTATATATCTGTCCATCTATCTATCTGTCTCTCTATCCATACATATGCCATGTGCATTGTTATATGAAATTAAAATAATATCGAAGCCTTGAAAGTAGTCGTTCCCTGGCGTCAGTGCAAGTTTTCTTTTAATCTAAAGAACGAATGAATAAATAAACAAATGGATATAATTTAACCATAGTTACGCCGAGTGGGCGTGAATCCAAAAAAACAAACAAAACAAAAAAAACAATCTAGTTCCGATGATTTTGGAGCCACATGATCTGATGCTGAAAACTAAACATCGGGGGGGGGGGGGGGGATTTCTCTCTCTCTCTGGACTCTGCAGCTGAGCTGAGCCGCAATCTGGATATCAGGTCCTCGAATCGAATCCACAAACATCTAACGCCGACACAGACGAAGTCACCCGGCCGCCTGAAGACTTCCTCCTCGTCCAGCGCAGCGCTGAGGTCTGATAAGCGGGAGGCGATGGGGCCTTTCACCACCTCTCCATAATGAGCCGTGATGGATGGAGACGCCACAAGTGGGAGATAAGGAAACTCTGCCCTGCCGCCTGTTGTCCGGCCTGTTTGTTTACCCATCGATTGATCACCCCCTGTTTTTCCTATTGTCATTAACTAAACCTCTTCTGCACCTCAACCCCCCCCCCCCCCCCCCCCCCCCCCTCCACACCCCTCTCGCATCAGAAAACAGAGGCCTGGTGAAACATTAACCTGAAGGGGCAGAAGTGACAGTGATGAAACGGGCCCGGAGGGATGATGCCGTTGTTTTCCTCCAATGGGCCGATTGTTCAGGAGCCTGTAAACTGCTGCCCCGGGGGTCACGTGCGGGGTCACCGCGGACTTTCCGCCGCGCCTCGTCCTCCGCGGCAGACAGAGGCTCATTATTGCTGATATACGAGACCGTATCAGACAAACGTGTGACTTCGGAGCTGAGGAAGAAAAAGGAAAATTGCGTGGATGTTTGTGCGCTCGCTTCCTCCCAACCGACGGGATGTTATCGGCCGCGGCGATGCCGTTTTGAGGAATTCCTCGGGAGCATCCGGGCCGACGGGGACGAATATACGGCCGTCGGCCGAAAGCCACTGACGCGAATGCGCCGGGATTTATGGAAAGCGGCGGAGATTGTGCACATGGTGTTTATCTCAGGGAGTGAGAAACGCCCACGACCTCCCAGGAAGTGCCATTCATATAAAAACCCCAGCACATTCAGCAGCTTTGGCCAATGACAGATAGCTTTACATCATTCCAGAGAGCGAACCGTGAGAGCACAGCGCCCATCAATTTAACAAGCAGAAATGTACAAAAATACGACACCACACACACACACACACACACACACACACACACACACACACGGCGAAGTTCACACACACAAAAACCAACACGTTTCAGAATCCCAAACCAATCAAACCCAATAAAACCAACAAAGCTGGGCAAGTTTTTTTGAGTGGGCTATGAAAGAAAACCAGAGATGGCCCTACAATGAAAGCCAGTGAAAGGAGGGCCATTTGCTAAGCTATCATTCATGAGCCATGGGTCCCATGCCTGTACAAGCTTGCTCCCAGCTCCACACACTTGTTGCCATTGTGACACACTGGCAGAGAGAAGCCTCTGTAGTCCCCGGAGATCAATTCAAACCCTGACAACACCACACTGAACCGGGGTGCCATTTGTTTCGGGAGGAACCCCCCGAAAACCCTTCTCCCCATCTGTCAGGGGGCCTCCGAGCCACTTTGTGCCGACGTGCATGGTGTGAATGTGGGTGGGTGGGAAAAGGGGGGGGGAGCGGGAGAGGAGGTTAATCAAGATTTGGATGGGGGGGGGGGGGGGGGGGGGGGGGGGGGGGGGGGGGGGGGGGGGGGGGGGGGGTCCGCGTGGACCAGTGCGCGTAGGTGTGGGCGAGGGGGAAGCACGTCATTATGCTGATTTCCCCCTTTTTACTTTCAAGATGCCAGAAGAATACCTTCTTTTCTTTCCCGCCTCCCTATTCCCCCCCCCCCCCCCCCCCCCCCCCCCCCCCCCCCCCTCCGCCGCCACCGTGCTCCGCCACCTATGCTGCCCGCCGTGCGGGAGCAGCAGCGGCGGCGGCGGCGGTGGCGGTGGCGGCGGCGAGGGTGGTCAGGGGAACAGAAATCTGGGAATCGGGTCAATTATGGACGGCGGCTTGCTGATAAGACTGAAAGGGCGCGAGCGAGAGAAAGCCCGAGTGCCAGGGGAGGGGGGCCGCACTGCTGTTTTTTGATTGTCATCACCGGCTTGAATAGCGCCGGGTCAGTGCGGCGGGCCCGGGCCTGACCCGACCGCCCTCCTCCATCCCATGTGCTGCGATGCTGCTAACTAGATCTGCTCTCACGCAGACCCCCCCCCCTCCAGTGCCACATAAACTTCTTTCTTCACATGCCTGCCTGCCCGCCGCCGCCGCTGCCGCCGCCGCCGCCGCTTCCTCCTTCACACGCATCCGCGCACACCTGCAAATTCTCCAACCGCTGCGTTGTTTTGTGCCGGCGCCATTGACGAGGCAGAAAAGACGTGACAAAGACGCACAACTACTTCTTCCTCGCTTAATTGAGGGACCCGAAGGGGCCCCTTTCAGACGCTACCGTGCGGCAAGACACCTCAGGTTCACACATCCCCCCCCGAGGAACCGAGCGGGCATCGTTTCCCGCTGACCGCGGTGTTTCCATCGGGGTTGATGTTGGTTCTGGCGCACAATGCGACAAGCGGTGGCCTCTGACCTCGGCGCTGACCCCCTCTCCTCCCGGGGGCGAGGTGCGGGGACAGATGTGGGTAAACTTCCCCCGTGTGAACAAGAGAGTGAGGCCCGCTTGTTAAAGGACCCTGTTCCAGCCCTTGTCTCAGGGCGAGTAAACCTGGAAGTTGGGTCTAATTGGGAAAGATGTGGATACGGGTTCAAATAGCAGAGGACGCGCTGAGGGGGCAGAATAGATAGCAGGGAGGAAATGGGAGCCCCATGAAAGGGTTTGGGGTTTGTTCCTGCCCCTAAGTGCTTATATGAATGCGTAATGACCCAAAGGGGGTGTGGACTAATTGGTTCAACTAATTACACACCTTTCTAGAGAGCAGGAAAGGAGCAGTTGATGATGATCGTTGGTGGAATTATGCGATGCACAAATGAGCTTTGATTAAAAAATAAATAAATAAAAAAGATGAAAAAACGCTTCATATCAATGCACATCATAGTGTTTCACGTTATCACATAGAAATGGTGAAATCCAAAGGTAATAGCTGATATCTGATCAGTGAAGCCCACGTCTGCCTTGGGTGACTCAACAGATTTCTGCTGTTCTGATAAGCTGCCAGCAGGTGGCACTCAAGGTCTGAGGGGCCAGAGACACCAGAGCCGGCACGGAGCTGCAGGACAAACTCAAGTGATGCAAAATGATCCTGCAGCAGCAGCACATTGAATGATGCCTTCAAAGTTTATGTTTAGTATCGATCCTGGTCGACAGGACTTTCACCACACACACTCGCTCATCTCTGTAAAACATGCATTTCCAACTTCAGCGTGTAGAACGAGGACGGGAGGGGGCGTCGAACCGCCGAGCAGCTGGTTACACTGAAACCTCATTGTTGGATCCAAATTCAAATCCGGTTTTATGGTCTGGATACGGAGGTCGCCCCACTCTCACCCCTGAGCCACGGCTGCCCTGTATCCAGTGATCGATGAGCTGAGTCCAAAGAGTGACACCAGTTCTCAGTTTATACTGGAATAGTGACAAACAACCCGGTGTGTTCATCACCGTTATGTACGACTTCAACACCATCAACATCTCCAGAGCGAACTAATCTCTTTATCCTCGGCGGTCCGATCATTTTCAAACTGATGTATCGCGGAGAAAATGGCCAAATCTCCCTGCACTCTAAAACAAGATTATTTTAACACCTTATTGATTTGAGCACAAACGTGTCGCATCTCGCGCACAGAGCGCGTGACCAGGTTCACGAGGCCTGCCGGTTGCCCGGGTTATCATCAGTAATTTTTACATGCCAGTGAAATACGGAGCCAGAACTCTGCCGGGCTCCCGTCTGCTGAAACTAATACTCCAGCGCTCCGTACGGCCGGAATACCAGAGGAGGGACAATGGCTACCAAAGGTAATAACGGGCCGTTTAAATCATCCCCAATGGGACAGCCCGGGTGGGTTCAGGGGAGACCTTTTCTTCAGCTGTTCAGACACGGCCCAAATATGCGAGGGGGTGTCGGGGCCGGAGCAGCGTCGCTCCCCGAGAGCCAGTGGGGGGACGAGAACCCCGAAGGTCTGAGTGCGAGCCTCTCATTTTTTTCTCCGTGGCCCGAGAGTCATAAATGTCGTGTTCCTATTGTGTGGGAACTCATCTTGGACATTGTCCCCGTGGATCTGCCCACCGGCAGCCAATAAGGGCAACATGGTCTCCTATTGAGTGGCAGTCTAGCATTCCTGGCATTTCCAGTCGACCGTCTGGCATAAGGTCGGAAGAGACACCGTCGAGCCGGGACTCCGTGTTTTGGTCCCTTTCCCCCGGTGAGGAGGTCGCGGTGTCTCCAGAGTGGAATGTCATTGTCTTCGGCATGTTGGACTCTGAACCACGACAGGCAGACTCGCATCGGTCTGGGAAACAAACCATACCAAAGTATCACCTGTGGTTTTTTCATGTCTGTCTTTATGGTCAAAGCATTGAGGATCGTTTTCTCCGTGAACTAAGAACAAGTGGTGTGTGTTGTTGTTGTTGTTATTGGGCATTCATGGCAAGATTCTTTTGAGATGCGTGTGCTAAAAAAAAAAAAAAAGGCTATTCATCACGTGTTAGGAAGTTTATCGTCACGATTACTCGACCAAACGATCGGAACGCATCTTACAAGGGAAACCAAATAAGTGAGTGAGGTCTACTTCACGTCTGCATTTCCTGCGGGAGTCCCTCTCTCACGGTCTAAAATCGCCCATGTCTGCAGGAGGTTCCTTCCTGCCTCCACCAGCGACTCAAAATGAAACCAGCGTCGAACAGAGAGGCTGCAGCTTCCGAGTGAACTCTGAGTTACAGTGGGTGAATGAGGTGAGACCCTGCAGAGTGGGAGATGAGCCTGACACTCATGTGAAGGCATCTGCCCAATGGGAGTCCGGCTTTCATTATGAACTCAAACTCTTATTCCCAGGAACCAGGAGCATCCAGTCTGTCCCTGTGTCTGCGAGTGAGGTATTTAAACACTCTTTACAGTGGACTGACTTTCATCTTTCACGATGACAATAATTAAAATCGCTCAAAACAAAGACAAAGACAAAACATGTCTCTTCTCATTGGATTAAAAAGAGTAAAACATTTGATTGAACTATACCTATCAGATAGATATGTTATTATTCAGTGTTTGTCTGATGAAAAGAGTGATGCAGAAAACAAATCTTGTGCTTCTCTTTCAGTTTGTTTTGACAAGTTGTAGTGTTTTGATTTTTCAGGGTCAGCGTGGTTTTAAGGAAAAAAAGGTTTTGCGGTGAAGTTGCTGTGTATTATGAAATGCCTTTGACTTATTGAGAAAAGCCCAAGTGTTTTGTGAAATGACCTCAACTTATTTCGAAAAGACGTATTGTTTCATGAAACGTCGTCATCTAAAATCGAACGTATAAAAAGCCACTGACCTATTTCTGAGGGAAGCAGTGTGGCGAGAACATCTAGGTTGACCTTTGAAGTGACATCATCCCATTTACTCACCACGTGGGTAAAACTATAGCATTAAATATCAGTAACTTACAATTGTTCCCCATCATCTTAAATAATATATAGACTAACTGCATCGGTGATCAAACACCGCAGATCATCTTCGCGCGTCCTCTCCAACTCTCCAACTCTCCAACCTCTTCGCCCACAGTTAAGAAGAAAGTTAATGGGGGGACATTAACTCTTACTTGCCGCCATAAAACAGAGTTGAAGTGGAAACAGCATGCGCAGTGTGTAAGTGAAGCCCGGGGCCCGGTGTTGTGCCGCTTTGGACTTAAAGTCTCGTTACTGGGAGATTATTAGACTTAATCTAGTAAAGAAGAGCATGAAGTTCCGATCACCCTGCAGGCCTGTGGGATGCCTGTGAAACAGTGGGGGAATTCATCCCAGGCCACCAGATGCTACCTCCCTCGTGCCTGTTCTCCGAGAGGGGGGGGGGGGGGTGGGGGGTGGTTGGGGGGTGGGGGTGGGGGTGTAGGTGTGGCTAATTCTGCAGCGGGGCCCATTCAAACGTCACCTGGGGGCACTCTGCTGGCAGGTAGCGCCCCAGCCAGTGGTCGCGGCGGCTCGGCGTGGGGTGAATGGGCCGCGCTGTTGTTGTTGATGATGGAGCGCCGGCTCACCCGCGGTGCGGAGGAGGGCGAGCGTTGCCCCGGGGCGGGTGGGCGGCTGGACGGCGGCAGAGCGGAGGGGTGCGGATTCCTGACTCTTTGAGCCGCGGGCCGCAGGCGGAATGTGCTTAGTCAGCGGGTCACTTTTCTCATCCTGCTTAGAGGGTGAGCCTGGAGAGTCAGGCTCATGCTAATTGTCCTTGATGTGGTGGTCCGCGACCGAGACTTACCCCTCATTATGACCGAATCCATTGTCCTCACTTACCTTCGGCCACTCGGGCCGCTCCGCTTTGATCCGAGCCGCTCGAAAGGATCAATGCGGGGCAGGATGTTTTCCGTCCATCAGGACGTCTGATGACGGGAGAGATGTGATTTCAAGTGGGACGAGAGTTCATTCACCGTCACGTTCGCGTGGACATCTGTGTCTGTGTGTGTGTGTGACACTGCAGACGCGATACACCGGCAGCAATGAAGACAAGCTGAGGTGGAACGATGACGACGAACGCTGCGATGAGTGAGAAAATGAGCTCATGTCGCGACAAACGTCTTGGTTTGATCAGGGATCGGGTCGATTTGGGATCAATTGCCCTGCACGACTTGAAATCGCATATCCGCTGCTTCCGTCCTTAACTATCAAAATGAAAACATGGGAACTCCACACTTTGGGCAGAACAGGTGTGCGCTGATTGGGTATGAGCAGACATCCGTCTCTGGTGAACAATGTTTGGGCACATTCTAGCAGCCTCCACGGAGAGGATCCACCCCTGAGGTCAACAAAGATGGCGCATTCCCGAGCAACGCAAACAACAACAACCCATACTTTAAAGTGCTTTTACACGGTTAAAGGAGTCCCTTGGTGCTGGGACACACCCGGGGTGTCTGGTCTGACCACAGGGGCTTCAGACTATGACAGACATATGCAGCCCCCCCCCCCCCCCCCCCCCCCCCCCCCCCCCCCCCCCCCCGCCCCCCCCCCACCCCCACCTCTCGCCTCCAACGAACAGAAAATGCTGACAACTCCTCTGAAACAATCGTAAAATGTGTCAATTGGCCTGCTTTGCATGAGATGGTCGGGCTTCAAAGACCGTGCCAAAGACAAAGGACACTCGTTTCCATAATTGTTTTACTGACTGTTTTCTCCGGTGCTGATAGCATCAGCTAATAAACTGTCTGCCTGACTGTTATTGGAGGCAATTGGGGAGAAGGGCGGCCGAGTTGCTGAGCTGAACTGAAAGGAGTGTGTCCTCCGCTGCCGGGGAGAGACAATTAAAGACATTAAGCCTGATCAACCTGCAGCTGTGGGAGCGTTGCGGTGTGTGTGTGTGTGTGTGTGTGTGTGTGTGTGTGTACAGGGCGGTGCAGTGTGTGCTGACCCCGCTGCGTGTCACACTGCTGCTCGCCGCCACTTGATAAAAGGCCCCGGACCCTTTGCTGCCGTCAGACCCCCGGCCCTGCCTCCAGGTGGGCGCCGCTAATGAGCCCCCGGTCGTAGCTCCGGCATGGGCCTCTTCTTCCCAGGGTTGACGGGGGCCGCTCTGGGGGCAGAGGGGGTCTGTGGGCCGGGTCAGCACCACGCAGGGGGCTGGGGTGGGTGGGAGGGGGGGAGGGGGGCAGGGGGACGGGACCAGAAAAAGAAACAGAGGAGGGAAAGCTGGAAATCACACTTTTCAGGCCTTATTAATGTTGAGTTTTATGAGTGTGGGAAGACGGAGCGCCGGGGAAAGGTTGTGGCACACGGAGAAACAGGAGTCCGCTCCGCGCCCCCTTTGATCCGTGTTTATTGTTACCGACTACACAGTGGCGCGCTTGTTTCCGCGGCCGGCTGAATGTGCCAGGCGGTCGGTTCTCCGGGCCGTTACAGCGCGAGACACTCGGAGAGCGGGGAGCTCCCTCCTGCCGCCGCCAGGCGATCCCACGTGAAAGGGGAGCGCGGTGACTAATGGGGGGCGTTTGTGCGACGCTGCCAGCTTTTTGTTTCCTGGGCTTTTGATGTGATTGATACCTTGTGTTTTCACGGACACAAATCGTCTCCTCTGCCGCGTTTGGCCCAAAATAAAAGTTAAAGGGAGGGTACGTGCTGCGAGGTGTGTGAATCTCCACATCAGAGGGGAGAGGAAGGGCGGCGACGTTTGGGGTTTGGAGGGACTTTGATGGAGGGATGATATTGGTGGTGGCCACAGACACAGAAGCACGTTAATCCCTCAGCTCAGCCTCTGTGAGTTTTAGTCCTCGCTGCGCTCATCTCATTGGACCAGTGTCAACGGAAAGTAAAGTGGTTTCCTTTGCCGTTTGTCGGAAACGAGCCCCGTTTGTCTCGTTTGGCCCGTGACCTGAATGCGCCGCCCTTACGGAACGATGATATAATGATAAACATTGAGAATTATAATGTTATTCAGTAGAAAATACATTTTCATGTACCAAACGGGGCAACATGTATTGCCAATATACTTGTGTCAATGTATATTTTCTTCTTCAAGCATAGATTGCAGGATGTAAAGAATTCACACTGTATGTTTTGGACGTATACATGAAAACACTGGAGTGTCTCCTTTGGCCTGAAGGTGCTGGGCTCGGAGCCCGAAAGGGTTCCTATCGCCACCTACAGCCTTGGAGACCAACTTCAGTCTGGATCGATCCCCCTCTCCCGCCTGTTTACTGGCACAAGGAGAGCAGCCCGTTTAAATGACCTATAACCACTGTATCTTCACTGCGTATGTAAATCTACCGACTGTCTATTGGAACCGGAGCTGTAACGACCATGGGCCAAACACTGGTGGTGGTTTTTGAAGGGGCTCGAGTCAACGGTGACGTAAAGACTCAGTTATTGAGTGAATATTCAGTATTTAACAGGTTTTTGGCAAAACCCGCCCACCTGCTGAGTCTCCCCTGGTTTTTTTAACTCTGCAGCACGAGTTGAGAACTCAACAGTTGGTTTGCACACTCAGGTGTTTGAGCCGCTCGTAGCCTCGAGCAGGGATGAGGACTGGGCTTAAGTGGAGGTCACGTAAGCCCCTTTGTTCACTCTGAGGTTTTTGATTTCGAAACTCGTCTTCAATTCCAACCACTAAGCAGATTCAGATTGAATGGATCGCGCCGACTCTGCACAATGAGTTGTGTGTTTTGTAAGAACTCTTCAATTTGGAAGTGGTGACTCTGTCACTCTAACTATCCAATGGTTATAGCAGCTCATCTCTGAAAATATGGGCTCAGGACTCAGCATAGATTATGGCTTCCCTTTCTTTCTTTTTTTTGGGGGGGGGGGGGGGGGGGGGGGGCGGGGGGGGGGGGGTAAGGGTAACCTCCTTCTATGGGCGTAAAAAAAGTTGGTTTTACTGGGGCAGGGTTTTTCTCTGCACATGTTGGATCTCCCGCCGTGCTGGTCAGTCAGGGTGGAATGGCCCTGCTCCGTGGCTTCACATCAGTCCCATAAAGGGGTCTTTGTCAGACGTGAGCGGGGTCATCTCTGTCCGCCACCACCGGCCAATAAATGTTCACATTCTCCACCTTTCCTATGATTCTGTTTGGCTCGCAGGCCCCAAACAAAAGTGCTGCGACTGAATGTATGGAGAAAGGATTAATTTGCATTGATTTCGCTACGGCACAAAGGGAGTCATTTTTTTCTGTGGGAGGGGGGGGGGGCGAGATGCCAGAGCATTTTTTTCCTCCAACAACACAAGTGAACAAAAAGATGAACAGCATCTTTTAATATGGCCATTGAGGAAAGGAATCTCAAAAATTGCCCATTGTGATATGTGAGTATGAGGGATTTTCCACTCGGCCTGTTGGATTAGATTGACTGCCACTTTTGTGTGGGATTGACTGTGACGTTTTTACGCTTTCGGGCCCAAATTGAGGGAAAAAACATCAATCTAAATCTGAGTCATTTGGCCTGTGAAGGTTTGGAAATGGTTCTTTACAAATCAAAACTGATGGAGGAGTGAGTTTGTTAATCCAGCGACAAATGTGCCTTTTTTCCTGCCCTGTGTTTTGCCTGTTTGACTCATTCAGCCGCTTTCACACGGCCTGTGAAAGATCCTGTTCTGTTTGGTTTGGCTGGAATGGATTAGACACAAGCTCCGTTTCAGCCAAAGGAAGAGAAAGAGGCTGATTTTCTGCCTGATGTTTCCGTCTGTGTATGTCGCCTGTTTGTGACCACACTGACAGTCGGGCCGAGGGCGAGACATTACAACCATGAGGGAGGCAGACAGATGAGATACGGGGAATATCTCTTTTGATTACAATACTTTAGTTAGTTTAGTTAAAGCCACAACTTGGCAACACGATGCAATGGAAATATGAAGTAAAACATTTTAAGTGAAAAAGTATTAACATTTTCTCAACTTTTATTTTAGTGGATTACGCACACATGAATCGTATGTAGTATAAATAGTTTGCACAATTATATATATATATATATACATACATATATATATATATATACATACATACATATATATACATACATACATATATATATACATATAAATATACATATACATATATATACTTACATATATATATATACATATATAT
>JAFBJT010111838.1:121031-132988 GCA_016785325.1 Chascanopsetta lugubris
AGGGGGTGAAATCAATAGTATGATGAAGACGGACATGTCTTCAAATGAAAGAATTGACTGCGTTATTCATCTCATGAGGTAAATCTTTGTCCAATCGACTGTCTGAAAGGACGCAGGGATGTTTTAGTCACCCTGCTTTAACAGAACTAATATTTGTCAGCAGAGAAGAAGGCGGGGGGAGGGGGGGGCTATGGAAGGAATGAGGAAATGGAAGAGAACGAAGAAAGATGCACTGATGGTCAGAAGGAAACCTCATCTGTGAACCTCCTCCCTGACAAAACAGAGAAAGAGCCAGTGTATCACTTTCCTCATAAGTTCCAGCCACTATCAAACACTCTGCTCTCTCTGCACTCCTTCTGTTTCACTCTCTTGCTATTGTTGCAGCTGCACCAGTGAGACCCTGCACGCCATCTTGGCTCCACAGTCCCTTATGGAGCCGCTGCTGGTGGTTTCATCGCATCCCTGTTCGGATCGGCGGACAGTGGAGCAGGAAACCAGAATGTAAACATCATAGGAAAATACTTTTTTTTTTTTTATTCTCCTCCTGAGACCAGACGCCAACGTATTTACCAGTATCAACATATTTACTGATATTTAATACCTTGATTATATGTCTTTTGTCACAGGTTTGGTAACAAAGCGTGGAAAATATTCATAGTGTTGTTTTCATTTGTGTATTGAAACTAAGAACCATTCTTGAACAAGCAGCTCCTTGTATCAATGTAAAAAGCAAGGTTTTGGAGGCCGTATAATAGATTTGACGCCATCTTTTCAGTATCTGCCTCCAAAAATCCACTGTGGGTGTAATTATTTTCTGTTTACATCATTGGTTATGCAATGAATGACTTGTTACTAGTCAGGATTGTACTATGACAAACAAAGCAAAACAAAGCTGTAATTAATCCTGACACCTCCCACGGTTTTTAATAATCCTATTAGTGCAACATTTCCCAGAATGATTAAAAGGTACAATGAGTCAGAATGAATAACATCTGTGGGTCAACCACTACAGCTGAACACCCTCCACCTCACGATTCCCTGCCAAGCATGTAGGAGACCCTATGGTAACATTCAGGTATATTTAAAGTCAAAGTATGTCCATTCAGGGCTACTGTAAAAGTATGGTGTTGCAACATGGCAACCTCCATAATGAGGACCCACTCCTCTGGTGTCAATACAAAGGGCTCACTCTGTTGGTACTGAATACTGGTTTTAGACTGATGGTGTGATTAATGATTTATTCACCCAAACATCAGCATAATGATCACATGCTCAACTTCTACTAATAAAAGAGAACAAATGAAGATACGTATTTATCGACACTGCCCATCCTTTGCTCCATCGTACAGCTTTTCTCTCCTTGATTGATGCTAACTCTCAAGCCCCCCCCCTCTCTCTCTCTCTTTCTCCATCTCTCTCTCTTCTCTCTTTCATTCACTTCCTGTCCTCTCCTCAGCTCACCTCTTGTGCATTGATGCGGTCGCTATGGTGATGTGCTTTTCATTCCATTGAGAGGTGGACAGGCCAATGGGCTGACCGGATTAGGGAGACACAGAGCGACCTGTGAATGTGTGTGTGAATGTGTGTGTGTGTGTGTGTGTGTGCAGGTGACCTCAATATTTAGATCATAACTTCCTTTCCCAGTAGACGAGCACACTTTGATTCTGTGTCACATTAATGTAACGTATAAGATGTTAGTACCATTTACTGGCTGTAGATTTCAATTCTCTTTCTTATCACATCTGTTAGTCATGGGATGCAGCCACAGTCTATCATGCGCTAATCTGTTTCAGACAATGCCGTAATCAATATGTGAAATATTTTCATTCATCATTATCCTTCCAACTATCCATCTGACCTACAACTATATGAAACAACACTTGCGGACGTGTGTGTGTGTTGGTTGGTGTGACTGTACACGAGTGTGTGAATATGGAAAACCTAAAAAAAAAGAGATCAGCCTGCAACATCTGCCGACTTGCAACGTGAACAGCAAACGTTCGCAGTGTTTTTGGCAGCAGAGCGGAGTTGCTACATAAACATTAACGGTCCCATACATCAAACTCCAAAGTGGGTTCACGGGGTTACATGAAAGTAAGAGTGCATGGAGGAGAACTACAGAGAGACGAGGCATCGAGGAAGAATTTCCTGTCTGCAGTCAGAACACTGAGCAGACTCCCTCTGACACGAAAATGATAGGAATTCCACAAAACAAGGCCCTGAACGAGATGCTTAATTATTATATGGAGATGTTTTGGCAGCCAGGATCAGCTGTTGGCAGGGAGCCCTGCCCAGCCGCCTCTCCATGGGCTTTACTGTTGCTGTGCAGGACATAGTGTGCAGACCTTTTCATGAACTGCTTGAGGCAGAATGAACTTTAGATTCATCCTAACTCATTTTTCTGTCGTGAACATTTCAGAGTAAATTATTTTCATCTAAGAAGACTCTTTGTACCGTTTATGTGCGGCTTGTGCAGGTTTGAATGACTGAGGATAGAGGTCGACCCACACCTGCTAAGGGACCGTCTGCAAAAAGCAGGACCACCAAGCGTGGGAAAATACATGATCAGTCAGCTCTTGCTGTATCAACACCAAAATCACAACATCATACAACAACACTCGCCCTACAGAAATAAATCAAATATACATCATTTTTTAATCAGTTTGGATCATTTATAATATTGAAGGTAGGTATTCATCAATAGATCCACCACATTCCCTAAAGATCGCCTCATGATGTTACTACATCTGTCACTCTCCAAAAACTGTACATAAATGTATTCATATGGCTATTAGGAATAATTTTGAGGATAGTTACAGATATGAATGAATGGATCCAGCCCTATAAATGATGAACGTGTTAATACAGCAGGCAGGAGCTGAAAATTGAAATTTTCGATCACAGACTCTGAGGTGCTGCACTTCGCAGACACTCCCTTGGCGGGCGGCTCACGTGCAGCAGAGCCCGCTGGCAGAAGACTTCACATTAACAGGTCAGGTGGGAGGCGGCCTTAATGTCAGACCCACACAGGACCACCCACAAAGTGGTTGTACGTGCATTGGTCACACACCTGCATTTCCACCTCTGTGTGGTGACAATGTGTCCCCATGCCCCCTTCCCCCGCCCCCCCGCCCCCCCAGAACTGGTTTGGCAGATTGGATCCCAAGTGACCAGGACTTTCATGTGGTCAGTTGATATCAGGATGTAATTCAATCACAAAATGCGTTTGATGTCAGGTGTAAATGGGGCGAGTGAGTGACTCAGACACAGCGCGACCCGCCTCCACTGAATTCAATTTCAGGCTGTATTTTTTCTCATTGCTCGCCTGCTCGACTGCTTACCCTTCTCCCCACCCCTGCAGACAAACAGCAGATTGTGTTTTCTTTGTTTTTTTTCCTTTGTACGCTGGCTGTGGTCCACTTGGGCTCACGTCTGGAGCAATGCATTTCAAAAGCAACACGATTTGTTGCAGGAGAGAGAAAGTATCGAGTGTCCATAGAAACCCTCTCCCCTGCTCCGCCTTCAATACATAGTCTGCTCGGTTATGTTCCAAATGCTCAGAGTTCTGCCCAAATATAGCTAAATCTACTGCCTCTGACAGGAGATGTGGAAGGTGATGCAACATGAGCGCGGTGCATTTAGCTGTGTTTCGGTGTCTGGAACCCACCGAGCATAATCAAATACTGAGTCAGGGGGAAGAAATGTCTGCAAGCCGCCGCTGTTTCTTTCAGCCTTTAATTATCCACAAGTTGGGTCAGCGCATGTGCTTTTTCACCGCGCCCCCAGCAAACAACATGTTCGACTCGCAGATGGTCGCATATGTGTTAGCTGACGGTGCGAGTCTAATGTGAGCCACTGACCAGCTGATGACTGAGTGCCTTGCTCAGGGGCAGTGACGTTTCAAAATGCTCTGCAAACTCAGGCACGAGGAGGCGAAAGCTCACGCCGCCGCCACTCGGTGCGCCGGTCGGTATTTTTGACGACGGATCAAATAAAAGGGACAAGGCTCACCCCGGGTAATTGATTAACTCTTTCTTTTTCGCTCTCTCTCTCTCTCTCTCTACCCTCTGTGCCTTTGAGGTTCATCCGTGAAGGACAAGGAGACGCGCTCGTGTTGGCACTCACATGCGCAGCTTTTAAAAACCTCCCCTCCGGCGTCCTCCCACAAGAATGAGTGTCCAGTTTTCCAGCGACTGGCTTCTTGGTTGCGGTGAAAGCGGAGCGCGGCGCGGAGGAAAGGTTTTTGTTGCAGGGCTCTCGGCCTCGGCCCGTTTGCGCTGAGCCCGTGGAACTGCGCTCACGCCGGGGGTCTGTTTGTGAGCTCGTGGGGGTTTCGCCGAGGACTTTGATGCAGCGCTTTCCTGGGTTTGCGAGTGCGTGTGACCTCCGGGTTCGGTTACACAGACTGCTGCCAGTGCTCCGCTGTGCCAGGACTAGTCTGTGCAGTCTGCCGGCCTCTGCAGGGGAAACACGCGATTCCGCGTCGGCAGCGTCAATCCTGATTTGCATTGGTGGAATGAATGAGGCCAGTAACAGATGTTTGGATTCAATGTACATTTCACGTCAAAATAAAATTTAAAACCTCCGTCGCGATTGCTTCGGCTTTAATTGGCTGTTACTTGTGTGATGTCAAGCAAATAAGACGTAAGCGTTGTGGACGGGACAGGAAGTGAACCAGAGGTGAAAGGTCGCGCAGCAGGTTAATAAACCAACCCGCCGTTTTAACCACACGCCTGATTTTATTCTGACACATTGGCATTGAAGTCCATAACTTATTAGCGTTGGACGACAACCTCCTACTGTCTGACGGCTGCCTGCTCTCTTTTCAATCTTCAATCTTATACGTTACTGAGTTAAAACAGCAATGTGACTCCAGTCGCTGCTTATCAGACAGCTCAGTTCAAGAATGTAAAAAACGGCTCCCATCCGCCCTCCAGCCATGTGTCAGCTCGAAGGCTGCAACAACCAATCGATAGCATCGATACAAAATCGACTATTAAAAGTGTTGAAATTTAATTATCGATTCCTTGTGTCGCACAATTATTATGACACGTTGGTAGATGGCTGGTGAACAGCACACCTCTCTTTCTTCTCTCTCTCTCTCTGCTGCTCACTCAGGCACACACACACACACACACACACACACACACACACACACACACACACGAGACTGAGAGCACGCGTCAGAAAGCAATAGTTCTGATCATGACTGTTTAAAGGAACACATGACTTCTTCTCCTCTAAGTGTTGGTGTCAGTCCGTCTGCCTCCCCCGCAAAATAGAAAAATCAGAAATAGAATGAACCACCTCCTCCTCTCCCATATCGGCAAAGCACAGTCCGATATCGCTCGTTTAGATCCAGTGGTGGCTCCAGATCTATATTTAGACAAATCCACTTCCATAAACCTTTCTGAGCTGACCTCACAGGTCGCCTCCTCCAAATCAACCACATGTCAGACGCACACGCACACGCACACACACACACAGACAGACATTAGACTGAGAGCACGCGTCAGAAAGCAATAGTTCTGATCATGACTGTTTAAAGAAACACATGACTTCTTCTCCTCTAAGTGTTGGTGTCAGTCCGTCTGCCTCCCCCGCAAAATAGAAAAATCTGAAATAGAATGAACCACCTCCTCCTCTCCCATATCGGCAAAGCACAGTCCGATATCGCTCGTTTAGATCCAGTGGTGGCTCCAGATCTATATTTAGACAAATCCACTTCCATAAACCTTTCTGAGCTGACCTCACAGGTCGCCTCCTCCAAATCAACCACATGTCAGTTGGACCCGTTACCAACTAGACTCCTTAAAGAGGCCCTCCCACAAACTGCTAGTACTATATTAGACAAATTGATATTTCGTTATTGAGTGTCTACGTCCCACAGGCCTTTAAAGTAGCAGTCATTAAAGCGTTACTTAAAAAGCCCACCAATAGACCGCACTATTAAAGGTAACAAATGATATTCTCATGGCCCAGACAGATTTCAATTTGTTAATATAAATGAGGAATCCTCCATACGCACTCACGTTAATAATGGAGTTCCACAAGGCTCCATACTGGGTCCAATTCTTTTTACTCTCTACACGCTGCCCTTAGGCCACATCATCAGAAATCATAATGTACATTTCCACTGCTATGCAGATGACACCCAGCTGTACCTATCCACAAAGCCTGATGACCCAAAGCGTTGGATTAAACTCCAGGATTGTCTTAAAGACGTTCAGATATGGACGACCCAGAACTTTCTACTTCTTAACACTAACTAAAAACTGAGGTCATAGTCTTAGGGCTGAAACACCTTCGTGTGCCACTGTTAAATCAGGCAAGAACTCTAGATGGCAACAGCCCAGTCCCCTGCTCAACTGTGAGGAACCTGGGACTTTAATTTGACCAGAACTTATCATTTGACCAATATATCAAACAGATATTTAGAACAGCTTTCTACCACCTACGCAATATTAAGAAAATCAGAAATATCAGATCCCAACAAGATTCAGAAAAACTAATCCATGGCTTTATAACTTTTGGCTGGATTACTGTCACTCTTTAATGTCAAAGATTTTGTGCCACTACAAAACAGATTGACAACCTCAGATTTTCAGAGAATGCATCTCCAGTCGCTCATACTGTCCACCACTCCATCTCCTGTATTCTCTCTCTTTGTAGGGCTCCAGCCTCTCCCACATAACAGCCCAGACTTCCTCTCATTGCCAAGCTGGCACAGTCTCTTGTGATTGGTCAATTGCTCCCTGATGCTGTAATACATTTCCTGCCCTCTGACACAAGGGACTGACCTCGCTCATCCACAACGGGACGTGGAATGGAAATGTTTAAAATGTTTTCTATGGCTCCGACTGTACGGATTTGAACCTGGAACACGTCCTGTACACACACACGTCCCACACAAGCCACTAAAGGACAGGGAGACGTGGACAAAAGCCTAATATGATATATAATGTGATTTAAAGAAGGCATGTGCTCCACTGCTGGGATGCAGACGGTGTTGCAGCCCTGGACTCCCTTTTAGGGCCTCAGCAGACCGGGATATTAATAAGTCTCAGAGACAGTGGTCAGATCGTGCTGCTCTGGATCCAGCTTGCTGCTGCGCTGCGGGAAGACAGACGGGGAGGGCAAGTACAAAGAGCGGTAACGAGCTGATTGATCGTCGAGAGGCACAGAGAAATGCAGCCAGCGGAGCAGAGCGAAGGGGAGGAGACTCCACGGTGTCAGTGTTGGGCACTTAGCTGACGGTGTTTTTTACACGCTGAAAAGTACTCAAGCCCCATTAATCATCCTGTTGGTGCATTTGCAGCAAATATAATATTTTCATTTCAAACAGGCTTTGCAACTTTCCAAAAAAAAAAGGGAATTATTATATAAGCAGCTCAAAAGTTTTAGATGCTGACTTCTAATCGGAGGGAATGCCTTACCCAGCGGTCGCACCGTGAAAAAGAAGAATTTAAAGCTGCCGTCACGCATGTAACCAATTCTGAATCATCTCCTTAAGTTCTTTTGAGCGACTGTGTGAGAGAACCGAGGGGCGACCTCCGGTGCAGACGGATGAAACACATAAAGAAGTGAAAAAACGTGCAGTTCATAGGGTGACCAGAGGGGGCTGACTCCAAAAAGCTGCCGATACCCCGAGAGACAGCGCGTTAAAATGGTCACATTTAGAGGTGAATGAAACATGTTACTGGTACAAACTACGGGTTTGGTCTCAATCAGGGGCGAATTCTTTTTGAACTCGCTTATTTTCACTTTGTGTACATTTGAAATTGTGCATATTTGAGGGCGTGGCCTCTTCGCTGACACCGGGGCTGGCGCGGCATGGACAGCGGGGGATGCAGCAGCACCGTAGCTCCACCCACAGCTCTGTGTGTGTGTGTGCTCCGCCTCTTTGCCCATTTTCGGATGAACCAGGAACTAGGAGGAGTGACGGGTGACGTCACGGATGCTCTGTCCGTCTTTATGTTCAGTCTCTGGTCTGAAATCATGTCCAAACAAGAGGGTGTGGATTTTGGCCTCTGGGAAAGACTCTCGATCGCTCACGTGAGGAACACAGGTCATTCAGAGTTTCTTTGGGACGGGTGTTGGACTGTGGAGGTCCTGTGTGATTATGAATGGCAGCGTCAAAGCCTCCGGAGTGGATCTGCTTATTCTAGACCCACTAGAGGTTCACTCCGGAGAGAGTGCACGCATGAAGGCAGCAGGGAGCCCTCTGCGAGAGTGATACGACGTTGCCGAATCATGAGCCGGACATGACGTATGTCTACGTGAGATGCCAGACTTTCCAAGAGGCGGTCAACCTTCAGGCAGGAAAGGTGGGACAGAGTCCGCGGAGCCTCGGTGCCCACGGCGCCGTATGGTGGTGTGATTGGGTCCAGATGAGATGAGACCGAGCCCAGACAGTCTGAACCAAACATATAAATCACCTTGGGAGTCATTAAATGTATTGGTGCACTGTAGACTCTGTGTGTGTGTGTGTGTGTGTGTGTGTGTGTATACATATCTTATTTCACATTCCTTTATGAGTCTCTGACAGGCGGTGGAAAAATACACTACATGTGCGCACACACACACACACACACTGGAGCTTAATCTACCCATGTGGCCAGATGCGAGAAGTGCTGAAACTCCACCGCAGTGGAAAAAACTCCAGTGCAGCCATCAGCTCAAAGGAAGATTCATGAGACAACAAACGGATTCCTTGAGACTTTCCTCTCCTCCCCCTCCTCCTCCCCCCCCTCCTCCCCCTTCTTCCTCTTCTTCTCAGCTGATTCCAGAGAATGTGTGAGGCACAGGATGGAAAAGCCACAACTGCGACCGAAACAAAATACACCATCGCGTCTCACATCAAAGTACTCAGGAGGGCTTGTGCACTTTGAAGAGGGCAATCTCATCAATCACAGCCACATTCTATTACTGGAGGAAACTCCGCGTACGTAAAAGTGCAGCTTGAAAAGGCTGAATAAAATGAACGGCTCTTCCTGTGTGTAGAAATACCAGATCCAGGCCACCACTAAATATCTAATCATGCAGTTATGGTGATGCCCTGCTGATGGAATCACAAACTGCACGGCGAAAGTCCAATCTGGCTCCAATTCCAATTGAAACATCCAGTGTTGGCAGACGAAGCCAGCTCATCAAACCGAAGCACTGATAACAGAGCATTTACATGAATTGGGGTTTTTTTATAGTCTGGGATTAGACTGAAAAGAATGTTACATAAGTGCTGGGTTGACAAAATAGAGCCGTGTAACAGGCTGAATCCTCCGTGTTGGGTAATGGCAGATCTACCGGAGAGAATAAGGGCAACACAAACACACTTATCTTTAACATGCGTCATCGCAAACTGCAGTGGTGCTAATACCCCCGTGCCTACGTGCCCCTCGACCGCTTTATCAGGCCTCATTAAAGTTGGTGTGTGCGTCGCCCTGCGTAAGTCTCTGCAAACAGCAGATAGGAAGACGTGTGGTCCCGGCTCAGGGCGCACGAGCTGCCGGCGTTTCTGCAGAGGTCTTTGGCCCAAGTTGAATTTCACAAAGACAACAGGAGCTCGGCAAAGAGCCCGGAAGCTTCAACTTCCACACACCGGGCTCTCCTTCCCCATGACGACGTCCTCTCTGCGCTTTGAACGAGTCCCTCTGTGTCAAACCTGGGCATTTCATGGCCCGCAAGCCACATCTGGCCCACACCGTTGTTCAAACGTGGCCCGTGGAGTCGAGTAGGAGCCGCACTCTTTTATACGTGAAGCAAGAAAAACAATTATGCTTTTATTTTGAAATGCGTCTGTTTTCTGTGTGTGTGTGTGTGTGTGATTCCTTCATGCTTGATGTTTACAGGAAGCGCAGCCTCCGTTCACAGCGGCTTCCCTCGATTTCTTAGCCTTCAAAATAAAAGTCCCACTTTAGAAAACCACCCCCATTCGTTTCCAGGCCAAAGTGCTTTTGAAATCAGTGCTTTTCTGTTCTCCTGAGCATAAGGGGCTGTTTTTATTTATTCACATGAACTGGTATTGTCTACAAAACAAATGTAATTCTAATTTTCAAGAATTCATTGTTTGTATTTTTTCGTACAGAATTTTAAATTATTTTCCTGACACACATTTGACAATGACTGATATGAAGTTATGTTGTTTTCACATCCATCTGGGTTTCTTGATAAGTTGGTGTTTGTTTGGATTGTTACTGAAATAAAGATGATATAGATATTACATAAATAAATAGCCCATAAGATGTTTTCAATAATTTCGAGGAATGATAACAACTGTTATTGATATAGAAAATGATGTTTGGCCCCCGGTAACAATCTGGGTTTCTCATGTGGCCCCCGTGTAAAAAATAATTGCCCACCCCTGCTCTATATAATTCAGTATTCACATGTTTGATTATACATGTTTATATAATAAATAGTTTTGCATTCCAGAACGATACGATCAGGAGATGGAGAAAGTTCTCCACAGCAGCGCCTCAACCTCAGGCAACAAACTAGACCTGTATTAATGAAACCAGATCATCTGCAGTGATGAACACGCACATTCCTGTCATAGATCAATAACTGAATCACTCAGCGTTTCCTGGAGCGCGGCAGTCGGCCGAGCCAGCCGGAGACTTTCAGAACCGTCCACACACTCGAATAACAATTTCATCCCTGTGCTTATTTATAGAATATAGTCAACTCAGGGTGAGATGAAAACATGGTTCCCACCAAATACACAGAGAAAAACTTTCACCACGGTTGTTTATGTGCAAAGTATAAATCTGCCCTCATGGGTATTTGGATCCGTTTCGTGTACACATGGTAAAGCCTCAGGTCACATTGACTGAATTCATTCATTTGTTTTAATAAGGATTTACATTCTACTGCAAGACCAGAGGTTGTATGGCTGAACTTCATTAACTCCCGAGGAGAAATATGGAGAAAAAAAGCTTTTATTTTAAAACCTTTTTTTTTACCAATAGCCAGAAATATGCAAAAATTAGTCAAAAAAGGGTTATAAACTTTTACCAATACATTACACTATACTATATACTACATTATATGATATTATATATGATACATGATATGATATAAGCAGTTGAGGATGACATATCATATACTACACCCTTTAATCATAGATTATATTGCAGTGTTTCCCCACCATTCTATATTTGTGTTTTACATGTGATCGAGAAAAGAGTTTATGTTCAGACATGCAGTGCTCATTTTCCACTGAGGTTTTCACCTCTGTGTGTGTGTGTGTGTGTGTGTGTGTGTGTGTGTGTGTGTGTGTGTGTGTGTGTGTGTGTGTGTGCCTGCGCTATATTCTCGGGTGCAGAGAGTGAATTTCAGACACAGAGGTCTGCGGCTCAAAGCGTGGCCCTGAATACTTATGAAGCGCCGGCTGAGAGAACAGGACATTTGTTTCCAAAACATAAGTACACACACCGAGATACTGACACACTCGCAACTGCAATCAGAGTCTAGGAATTGGCTGCATGTGCGGTGAGAAACAATAGCCGTGACCCATCTGTGGGCGTGGGCGTGAGAAAGAGCGAGCGGAGAGACTGAGAGGTGAGGCCTGAGCGGCGACGGGGATGATGGAGGAAGGAGATAGAGGGATGAATGGAGGCAAAGAGTGAACAAGAGGGAGTGAGGGAGGGAGGGAGTGAGGGAGTGAACAGCTGGCGTATTGAACACGGGCCGAAAACAGCATTCGCTCGACGGGTGAAGGGTCTCGTTGAAGAGCAAGACAGAGCAACACGGTTTGGGTGGGGCGAAGCTACAGAGGCGGAGACGAGGCGGAGGACGAGCCGGACCCTCGGAAAACGGGGATTCTCAGCGTGTGAAACCGCTGAGTCAGCACAGAGAGAGAGAGAGAGAGAGAGCGAGAGAGAGCGAGAGAGAGAGAGAGAGAGAGAGAGAGAGAGACACACCCAGCGGGGGCGGAGCGCAGGAGGAGCAGGGGGCGG
>JAFBJT010111838.1:133185-159976 GCA_016785325.1 Chascanopsetta lugubris
CCCGCACACACACACACACACACACACACACACACACACACACACACACACACACACACACACACACACTCACACACACACACACACACAGTCATTTACCACATTGACGTACAGGCTCAAAACCACATCCTCTCTGTCTGACTTCTGTTATTTGACTTTAGAAAGAGAAAAAAAAACACCACTGAGAGCTATCTTTGAAATTCTTTCTGTCTAAATAAATGCACAATTTATTTCAATAATAATTACTTAATCATTTTGAGAAGCCATTACTCGCCATGAGGTGGGAAAAAGAAAAAAAAAACAGTTTGCTCAACAACACAATGCTGCGAGATGTCTGCTGCTCCTTTCATACCTCATCATGTCCCAGCATGCCTACTAATATGGTGGAGATGTTCTTGCGAATGGTGGAGTCCACTTTTGACCCGGCCCCCTGGATGACAAACCTTAAAGCTTGGAGCATTGTCTCCCTGTGATGGGGCAAAGGCAAAGAATACTGCATGTAGTAAGAATTGAGGCCATAGAGGATTGGGTTTTTTTGAGCAGAAAATACTTTTCAAAACTGCACCTTAAAAAGCAAACACATTTGAATAATAGCCGTTTTTCATCAATCAATATTCTTGAAAATGGAGTGGAAATGATTGGACTTGGTGAATGTTATCAACAATCTCTGGTGGACAAATTATGTATTCAGTATTTCTGTATTGATATTTCACATAACATTGATGAGTTGAGTTAAAGGGATACCGTGATTGTTATGGAACCTAGCAGTGTCACAATCTTGTAATTGCATTTTTTATACAATGACAGTCAATCTCAAAATTAACTGTGAGAAAACCATCACCTAAAACAAGAGTAAAAAGTGTGTTTTTCTGAGTGTGTGTGTGTGTCTTTTTTATGCAATATCAAAACCTGAACTGTTTAAAAGAGAAACGTCTCCTCCAAATGAAGTGTTCGGTATCCGTCTTCTGTTAAAGGACTCACCTGACTCCAGAGTCCTCAGCATTGCGTATGGCAGACAGCTGCTCAGTGAAGAGTGGGTCCACCTTGGTGTGGATGGAAACCAGCTGTCCCAGCGCCTCAGCTGCCCTCAGCCTCACAGCACGACTTGAGTCCTGCAGGGCCTTTAGAAAGGTGGTCTGCAGCTGAGGGAGGAACGGCTTCAGGGCAATGCCCACCTAAAGGAGGGATTATAAGGTTAGGGTTAAGGTTGGAATAAAAGAATTACACTGGCAAAGGTAAGGTTGTATTTTCTAAAATGATTGTCCATTTGATGTCCTATGGGGAAATACAGGTCTGGACCTTTGCTAGTAGCAGGGTGAGGGTCTCCAGCAGAGCGGTTTTTACAGTCCAGGCAAAGCGGTCTCCTAGGATGCGAATGAGAGGTCCGGTGATGTTAACGACAGAGGGCCGCAGTGCTTCCGGAGACGTCAGTTTGATGACCCCTCCCAATGCTTTAGCGGCTTCTTCTTTTTGTTCAGGGCTGCCGGTGAGGATGCCTTCTCTGAGGACAGGCAGGATACAGGTCACACCCTATGGAAACAAAGACGATGAAGACAAAATTGGGACAGGAATAATTATCATCATCAGTTTCCTTGAATGCTAAAGCCATGGCTGAACAGGTCAGAATATTTACCTATTAATATGACATATCACTCATTATTTTTAAATCTGTCCAACAGTCCAAAGTCCATGTGACATTTTATTTACAAAGAGATAATCCAGACATTATTTGCTATTCATTTGATATGCTTGACTGTGGACACAAGTAGGCACAACGTTATGTGACATATGAGGGCCACAATCACATTCGCATTAGTTTCACAGCTAGGTTGTAGTATTTAAATAACACAACAATCAGCATGCTGCAACAGAGTGCTGGCATTCAATGTGTCAGGAAAAGCCATCTTACCTTCTTAGGAAGACAAAATCCAGGCAGGTGTTCACCCTTCACATCTGCAGCTGTTGATCGAATGTCTCTGTGCAGGTCGTCAATTAGAGCCAGCTGGCTGCTGGCGTCCAGCTTCTGAAGAAGACGAACAAACACCAGTGTTCACATTTATTCTTTGACCATTTCAACCGTGTTGTTTAAATCAATAATTACATGAATGAAAAAAGCTATTTTTTCATAATTTCCCCTTGATCA
The DNA here is from genome assembly GCA_016785325.1 of Chascanopsetta lugubris. Classification (NCBI taxonomy): domain Eukaryota; kingdom Metazoa; phylum Chordata; class Actinopteri; order Pleuronectiformes; family Bothidae; genus Chascanopsetta; species Chascanopsetta lugubris. Next base: position 135,329 of record JAFBJT010111838.1, read on the forward strand.
TACCTTAGTGATGGAATTGATGGTGTCCCAGCTTTGAGACAAGATGTCTGGGTTGGAGTCATTGAGGAGGCGAATGAGGCCAGAGAGTAAAGTACGTGTGTGGGAACTGTAGTCCAGGCGAGTACGAGCAAAGTAGGCGTTTAGAATGGTGACAGCTGCCTGTCTGAGGCCAGGGTCAGCACCACGTGTGGCCTCCAGCAGGTCCTCTATGATGATCCGCTGGCCCATTTCATCTTCCACTGAAAGAATCACTGTTTGGCAACTGCACAGCTCCTGAGGTAAAGGTAGTCCACCAAGATTAGTGAAAGGCTCAAATGCACCAGGAAAGGAGGATACACTCACGTGTCATTTGTGACATTACCTGTGCTTCATCCTCCGTTCCCAGCTTGCCTTTGAGGGAGGAGAGCAGAGCAGGCAGGATGACACCCAGGTGGCGCGTCAGTGCATCACCGGCCACAGCGGACAGGAAGGCCAGTACGCGAGTGTTCACTGGAGGAGCAGTAAGCTGGTAAAGAGAATAAACACATCAGCCCTGGAAAACACACAGGAATAAAACAAAAAAGAGAGGAACACTGGAAAAACATAGACTGAAAAGTACCTTTGGAACTAAATAAGGCAGCACAGAGCGACTCTTGACTGCCATGACCTGCTTAAGACCATCCAGAGCAAAGTTGGCTGTCTCATCATCATCCTGGGGAAAGACACTGTTTAATACAGGATTCAATGTCTTAGGCTATCTTGATGTAATACTGTGTATTTGTTTGCTCACCAGCTGTTTGAGCAGGTTAGGCAGGATGTCATCAAGTGCTTGATGACCTATGGTTGCATGGAGTTGTTCAAAGGTTTTGGCTGCAGCCTCTCGAACTTCTTCCAGTGGGTCGCACAAAGCCTTCCTGACTGTGGGGACCAGTGATTCAGAGAAGACAAGTACCTGCAGTGCAAATAACATCCGGTTAATTAGACATAGCTGTTATCATTCTCTTATTATTCCATTGTTTTTCCAGCTGTGCTGCTGTTGGTGGACGGGACGAAGCCGAGGCGGTGACGAGGACCCCGGCATCCCGAGTCGCAAGCCACGACCGGTCAGGCGTTGGGTCCTGAACGTGTGGGCGAACCGTGATGAACCCAGAGATCGAAATGGACGTAAACCAAGACGGACTTAAACATTTAATCATTTACATGTATAATGTGTGTATTGTTACTGAACATTCTATGTGACACCAATTGCACATCTGTCCGTCCTGGGACTGGATCCCTCACTTGTGACTCTCCCTAAGGTTTCTATCTTTTCTTTTTTTTTTTTTCCAGTTAAAAGGGTTTTTCCCCAGTAGTTTTTCCTGACCCTTGCTGAGGGTCTAAAGACAGAGGATGTTACCCACCCTCGGAGACAAACTATGATTTGTAAATGCGGACTATATAAATAACATTTGATTTGATTTCATTTGACTATTGGCTTAAGCTTTCTGATATTCGGTAGATTTATAGTTGGAACTGAAAAGCTACAAGCTTTCATAGTGAAATGATGACGTGGAAAACGTAGTGAAAACGCTACTAATCTATTTTCCAAATGACCTTTTTTAGTATCTGGCCTGAAGGATTACAAGAGAAATGTGAGTATTACAACATCTGTGTGACTCACTGCATCTTTGCTGGTGGACTTCATGATCTCACTGAGGCCAATGCACACACCCTGCCTCTCATCACTCTTGTCCGAGCACAGTCCCTCCTCCAGGATGGGAATGATCTCAGGGAGAATCTTCTCTCCGAGTTTCCTCACCAGGTCACCAAGAGTCCGAGCAGCAATCTGTTACCACATTAACGCACATTATCAGTATAAAAAAATCCTGTGAAAGTTGATACTTTAAAAATACTTTTATACTTTAAAAAATTGAATACAAAAAGAAATATGAGCATTACTATTCTCTTGTCTGGGCAGGTGGAGGCCAGGAAACCCAGCAGCAGGGAGAAGAGTGTGGGGAGGATCTCTCGCAGAGTTCTGGGGGTGTTTGAAACCACAATCTTCCATACATGGAGAGAAGCCTGTCGAACCACAAGCTGGGTGTCTGACCGACCCATGTAGAGGCCAGAAAGGACACGGTTACGCCGCTCAGCACCAAGAGCACCAATGATAGCCTGGAGCGTAAGGTCAACAGTTAGCAAAACGTATTATTGTTTAACATGTTTGAAAAACAGAACAACAAAACACTTAGTCACAAAAGAGTCAAAATCGATCGAAGAAGTTGCATGTTGTAGCTGAATACTCCTAACCTATCCCTTTTACTGCAAGCATGAAAAAAATACTTTGGATAGCATACTAACATTTGCAAAATATCAGTATGGTATTTAAAAATTTAATTTCAGGCAAAAAAAACCAAACATAAATGTCACAAACAATCTTACAAACAATGCGCGAAGAATTTATTGATCAAATTAGCTTACTTTATTGGATGCAGCTGTTCCAAAATTGTCATCCTCTGACGCGGTCTCTGTCGTCATTTTTCCTGTTACTCCAGAAATATGGAACAGAAGATCTCCAAGCAGCTGCACAGAGCTGAACCTGCACATGGGCAACAGCATTGAATACACATTTTGTCAATACAAGGGTGACGATCAAACAATCAGCAACATGTGACGATGAGTTCAGTTCTGACCTGATTCTCCACAGGTCATCAAACAGGCCCTGCTCCAACTCAGGAAGCAGCAGTGCAATGGCAGTCTCGGCATACATACTGATGATTCGCTGCCCAGCCCGCAGCGCTGTGTCTCTCACGTACTCGTTCTCGTCAGCCAGAGCCTGACAGAGAACACAGAAACAACAGAGGAACTGAGCTGCAGAGAACTATGATCTGCAGAGTGACACGCAGCTTAGTAGATGAAGTGTTAAAGTCGCTGACAAAGCAGCTTCCAGGTGGCGATGCATTTGTCACAAGATACTTTTTCCAACCCCCGCAACCCCAACGGGACCCCACAACACCCCTTGAGGGTCAAGTTAATTTTATTTAATTATATTTTCTATTAAAGAAAATCAGATGACAACAGATGTCATTTAAGGTTACCTTTTCTATACAATAGGTCTATCTATACCTTGTTCTTTTGTAAAACAAACTAAAGACCCTTATTTACAATTCTCCTCTGCTCTCTGTATTGTGTGCTCCTATCTGCTAAATGCAAAATGATTACAATGACATAATAAAGTAACAAAAAGATTTAACACACCAATGAAACATTATACAATAATAATTAATAATATTTTTGCTCATAGCAAGTTGCGTCACTTAAATAGTGAAAATATCAATAAATAAGCTACACAGACATTTGAGCAGTCTGACAGATCTTCGACTGTTTGTAAGAGGGAATTCAATAAATATTTTGTCCATAAAACAACTCTGATGACTAAAAGGATATGTAAAGGGATAGTATGCCTAGATTCATTAAAGTCATTATACAAGATTCAATCTAAACTTGGAAGCAAATGAGAAAAATAATTTTAGAAACCTTGAGAATGCAGGGAATGATAGGTCCAACATAAGGAGTAAACCTGTCTCCAAAGGTCAGGGGCAGGTAAATGAACATCATGATGTATCCATCTCTGACGTGGGAGGCGATGTCAACCTTGCTGGCTGTCTGCACAACATCTGGCATCAGCTTGTCCAGCTTCTCCACACCCAATCCAGCCATTACCTCAGCCAGACCTGAACATACAAAGCATTCAGTGGTGTTGAATCAAATTTCAACACAGATCTTTAGCGATGCAACAAGAGGGTGTGTGATAACTGACCTTGTGCAGCTCCTGAACGATCAACAGAGCTCTGCTCAGAGGCCAGTGTTTCCATGAGCCATGGCAGGAGATCGTCAAAGCATGACTCACCCATTCCCTTCACCATTGCACCTAAAGCTTTGGCTGAAACTGTGCGTACCTGAAGGGGTGAGAAAGAGGAGCTTATATAGCTTCAAATGTATCCAGTAGGGCAAATATTAGTGGGTGAAGTGAAAATTCTTAGTTCAGTTATGGTCCATATATGCTTTCATTTGCAAATCACCAAAGTCTATAGGTGAGTACAGCAACAAATGTCAAAGCTATGAATAAACACATCTCATTTTTATTTCCGACTGTCACTTACACTTATCACCATTGGTCTATAGGTAAATAAATATACGATAGAAACGTATTAATGAACACACCTCAGGCACTGGGTCCAAGAGAGAGGCCTTCAGTCCGGGAACAACACTTGGCAGGTAGGGTGACAGGTCCTACGAGCAAACACATATATCCCATCATAAAAAAACACAAGAATTTAGATTACATTGATGTAAAGGAAAGTATACATTTAATTTGAAATTCATACATAAATTGTAATATGTCTTTAAAGCTGCATACCTTTTGGTCAGTGAGGGAGTACATGTTGCCAATGATCTGCGCAGCCATCTTTCGGGTGTCAGTGGAGCGATCCTGGAAGGCTCTCTGGACAATGGGCATGATGAGGGCGAGTGAGGCAGCATCAATGAAGTGCACAAACTTGGTGTCCAGCAGTGTCTGCAGGCACGTCTGGGTCTTTCGGGATGGATCAGTGAGGGCGTCCAGCAAGATGGGGGTGATGGCTGAGAGGAACAAGAGATTACTTTTAAAATACGAGCAGGTGGCAATAAGAAAATGTCCTACCAGGGAATTAGACTGAGACCACACAGGATTTACTAAATAGCCAAAACTTTGAATGAAGAAAGGAATGCACCTCCTCAGTGACCTGTGTAACACTTGCTATACCATTGCTATAGGATTGCAGGTATTAATAAGCACAATGGGTGCAAAACTAATAAACTAAACAAAACATGTATTATGTAGATTAAAAAATGTAACTGATGCTATAGGAAGTGGGCAAGTTATAAACTACTACATTACTACCAGTTACCACCAGGAACACAGATGACTGCAGCGAATCCTGTGGCAGACTAAACATCAGTGGCTGACATTGTTTTTGATATTTCTAATATAATGCATTCATGCCACAGATTGTCTAAACTATTTCCTGCCAGAATTTCTGAGCTGCAAACTAAACTAGCTCCCTACATGGATATAAGTTTAATAAAGACAGTAAGTGAAACAGCTGAAGTTATTAACCCAAAGCAATATATTGTAAATATATTGAAATGTATATTGTAAAAGGAAAAAAAAAAGAGACTTTCAATGAGTTCCTTTAAGCAGGACTTTTGCATTTTTCTATCATTACACATCACCAGCGATCATTTATGTCTGTATCTCCCCTGTGACTGTAGGGTGTGAGAAGGAATATAAATTAGAGACAGACTGGGAAAACAAGTCTTTGAGTCTAAATGATGTCAATCCCCTCACCAAGGATTTCAGGGTTTCGGATGACGGAACCAATCTGTCGAAGGGCCTGTTGTCCGGCCTTCTGCACCTTCACATGGGAATCTGTCAACACCTCGGTCAGCTTGGGTACAATGCTGGGCAGGCAGGAGGACAGCTGCTTGGGTGCACAGAAGGCCATAGCACCCAGTAACTCCACTGAGCCTGGGGGAGAGAAGGTGTTTATTCACAAGTTATGATAGAAACCAGGTCAGTAACTGTCTGCTGTCCATTCATCTGTCCATCTATTGACTACAAATCAGAGAACTATGATTTAGTCTCAGAAAGTGACCACTGTGAAGAAATGTCACAGACTAAATCTCTAAGTAAATCTGTGTGTATGCTGCTGCACGAGCTTTCTCCGTTTTCTAATTGAAACTGAAAGAGGTCAACGAACCAAAGGACAACCACATCATCATGCATTGCTCATACTGTACTCTGGACCTTCCTGGTAATGTAGTACGCATAAGCTCATCACCTGCTTTAGTCCTCCATGACTCTTCCTCTAAGGCCACCAGCAAAGAGGGGAGAACTAGTTTAACTCCATGGGCACTCAGGTTCCTCATCACAGCCTTGGCACAGTCATCTGCAGCCTAGTGGACAAGGAGACGGGGTAAAAACTGTGTTCTTGGTAAAACCTACGAGTTTGAATTGAGAAGGAAACAAGATGATAATGCAGATGTTGCCTCAGGAAATGCTCTGTCCACTGACCTCTCTGACATACTGGTTTCCATCTCCAAAGCATAGTAGGAGGTGTGGCAGCACATGGACAACGTATGGTTCAAACAGCTTTCCCAACATGTTGCAAAGCATCTCAAAGGCAAACAGTGCTCCTGTAAAGACAAGCAGCTGGTTAGCATTTTCTTTTTATGGCAGACAACACTGTGTGGCTTAAGTGTTCATCCCAACATTGAGGCTTCTGAATATCGATCACAAAGGTAGAGACATTTACTCACTTAAGAATTTAAAAATTAACTAAAACAGGAAGGGATTCAAAATTGTTCACCTTAAGATTACTTGAGACGCATTTCTGGTGCAAAAAAAACAAACACCCATGAGCACTAACAGTTACAGCTTTTCAGATACAAGATTTAGTTTTAAAGGAGTGGTATTTTGTTAATTTGTTGGAGGGTGGTGCATTTGAATTTATGTCTAAACGGTTATAAGATGTTCATACAATTCTGTAGTTTCTCCATACTGTCCACAGCTCAAACTCTGGTTTTCATTATTTCCCTGAAATCATCTGTAGAGCTCATGCCCCTCCTTAACAAAGGTCAGGCTGGTCTGATTGGCTCTGATTTCTTTTGTGTTTGTACATCTCTGCACGTGTAGAAAAAAGTCAAGTCAACAAAGAACCACTTCTGGTGTCGACGCTGGCGTCAACATCACAGTGTCTTCATTTGGGTGCTGCACATAATGGAGAGCTCCTCCTTCAAGGCCGATGCAGTGAGCACACCACTACCCACAGGTGGGTCAGTCGGGTTAAAGCTCTCTACGCACTACGTCACTTGAAACTGCTCCGGACTCTGCCACAATTCCTTAATCTCTCTATCGAGAAGATGAGTTCAATTAAGCATATTCAATAATCAAGCAATGTTTATTGATACACCACAGTTGTGTTCAACTTGACAAGACCGGGTGTTTAGAAAACAACAGGAAGGTTGAGTCACTACATACGTACGCCTTCCGAAAGAAAGCTGATAACTGAAGGGGCACACGGAAACTGGGGTTTTTACATTATCCGATTTCTGAAGAGCATGAAAACTGAGAGAGCTGATTATTACAGTTATCTGATTACTCCCTGTTGCCTGATTTTTACCGTCATGTAAAAGGGCCCATGACACAAGAGATTCTGACCATCAAAGAAACATCAGCTTCAGGAGGTAAAATGAAAATCTAAGGCTAAACATCTCAACAGCTTCTCAATTTCCTGTGATAAAGAGAACCTATCTTACTGTCAAATAATGGGATTCTTACATTGAGTCCCCCCGACATACACAGATGCCCATAAAGTAGCATATCATTACTTTTTTGTTGTTTACAATTTTGTTAAATTGTAATTTGACACTATAGTAGGGCCTTTTTACTTTTGATGTTGCATTTCAGAAAATCTTCAGAAGAAATTCTAAATAGAAATGGGGAATGTTTAGAAATCATTCTCTCTCTATTTTGTACCTAACTATAGCAATGTTGTGAAGGAAAAGTTGTCTTTACCCAACAAACCCTAATGGATGAAACATTCAATAGAATGGTCTGTCGCTAAAATAATCCATCAGTGCAGCCCTGCTCCTCTGACCTTCTCTTCGTCTGAAGTTTTTCTTGTCTTGGATGGCATCGGTCAGCGTGGTCATGATTTCCTGCTGTTTGAGTGCCAGGATCCCGAGACCTTTGACCAGGCCTGCCAGTCCATATGCTGCTCCCTTTCTCTCTGCGTACTTGTCGCTCTCCAGCAGCAACTGCAGGAGATTTCTTACAATGCCTGCAGCATCGTCTTTAATGGCAGGGACTAAAGGAGGTAAACAACCGGCAACAGACTCCTGGACCTGATGAGAGATGTGGTATATTTCATTTGATGAAAAAAGGTTGACTTAGTGGTAAAGTGCGAGGCAGCATACTGCAATCTTGTTTAAAATAAAACGATGGTTGTTCAGTTTTTGACAGTGGATGATACCTGGATACTAGAGATGAGTAGCTTACCTGCTGTGAAGGTGTAGAGAGTGCTGTGATGAGTTTGGCCACAATGGGTTTGACTTTGGGGTCACTTTTGTCCAGATGTTTGGCCAAGGAGCCCATGAGAATGACGACACTCTGGCGGACAGAGTCATAGCTGGCATCTTGAGGGGCGTTCTTCAGAAACTCCTCAAAAACCGGCAGTAGAGAGCTCACGTTGTCCTGTTGAAAACAGAGTCAAATAAGTACGGTGCCAGAGAGAAAAGCGTGTGTGTTTAAAACTCATTTGAGCCGAACCTTCCCATGTGTGTTGAGGGCAGAGAGTGCAGCCTCCAGCATGCAGCGTCGTACATCAGGGTGGCGGTCATTCAGAGCTTCAGGAACAAAGAAAAGGAAGAGAGGAGGGACCTGAGATTCATCCAGGTACTGGGACAGCTTGTTAAGAGACAGAGCGATGCCACACCTGACAAGGAAAAATAAGAGATCTTAGATCACGACAAGAGAAAGGCTCAACACTTTTGAAGATAACTGCTTTAATGGCATGATTTGATATATACGTTACAACTAAAACAAGACTGATGAAGACAAGAGAGTAGGCTGCAAAGTCTGGCTCTATGGCTTTTTCTTTATCATCAATATGATATATTGCACACTTTATACTGTATTAGATTATGTTCGTGTTATACACAGATTTCTTTCCTGATGATATGAACTTCTAATATCTTCTGACCATTGCAGAGATTTACCTGGCCTCCCATTGGTCAGGTGGAGCCTCAGAGATGACTCTGCCCAAGGCATCCAGCACAGGAGGAGGTCTCTTTAAAAAAAAAGAAGAAAAAAAAGAAATTAAAAATACATCATATTTAGCTCGGGTGGCAGTGGCTCGTTGGTTAGAGGAGTTGCATTTGGAAGCAAAGGTCAGAGGTACAAGTCCCACTTGGAGCCTGCTGCAGTGTCCAAGTGCCTGATACTGATACCCCAAATGGCCCTATGTGTAATGACAGAAATACCCCGTGACCCAGATTACTGGGTCAGCGGTAGAAGATGACATGACATGATATATTTAGCTCTTTTGATGACTAAGTAACTAAGTAGCAGTTACAAAGAGTGAGGGTAATAATGGAATTTGAACATGGCTCAGGGTCTCACATAGAGTTTCTTTTGATAGAGCTCAGTCAGCTGGCCCAGCACAGTAGCAGATTGGTCTCTATACTCAGAGATGGCACTTGACAGAGCATCAGCCGCAGCAGAGCGGACAGCTTCCTCTAAGTGGGTGACATCTTCGATCAGCAGGGAGCAGAGCTCAGGGACTAGCTCCAGAACCAGGGCCTCCCACAGTCTGTGGAAGACAGAATCAGGCCAAGAAATTGAGAGACTAATCAACTGTTTAATTGACAACAAATAACATCAGCAACATTGTGCAGGCGTGCAGATTACGGCATTTCAAACATGAGAAATACAGGAATACATACTTCTCGGCCAAAGCTCTCCCATCCTCTTCAACGTCAAACCTAGCAACCCAAAGCCTGCGCAGCAAACTGAGCCCAGAGGCCTCTGTACTGTCGGTGGGCAGGGCAAACTCCATCTCTAAAAGCCCCTGAGCACAAACAGACAATTTGTTGATGTACATAAACTTAGCCAATTATGCAAAACAAATGGGACAAATATAATGCTTGATTACATAGTAGTCACCAGGTATTATTCCAAAGTAGTGTTTCCATGATGACCTTGAAATATTGTGTGTATATAATTACATTACATTTTGCAACATCAAGTTGAATTTGACAACCAAAATCTAGCAAAGCCTCAGCATTGCTACTTAGATACAGTGTGAGAATGGGACAGAGAGACAGTCAACCTAAAGACACAAAGCCTAAAAAGAAACTAACTCACCCGGAGGGCGGCATCCCGGACAGAGAAGCAAGGTGACAGTAGGGCACTGAGCAGCACATCTATCTCAGACTGCTCTGCCACGGTGCAGCCTTCTCCTCCTCCAGCACTGGTACACAGCGCTGTCAGACACTGAGACGCCAACACCTGCAAAACAGAATGTCTCAAGTCTCAAGAATCTCTGAAAAAGTTTACACAATCAACAGCAGTCTAACAAACAGCACATAAAGTGCTGAATCCGCCAACAAAAATTCCATGTGTGTGGACACAAAAATGGTCAATGAAGCTGATTCTGATACAAACAACTGACACATTCAGGTCTAGAAAATGTACATGATGTATAAATCTAAGAAAATAACACAGGCCAACCATAATGAGGGAGATAGCCGACATGTAAGAATTTGAATTATGTCATTAGAATTGCTTTTTTACCTGGAGTCTTGGAGTGGCTGTGTAAATAATTCTGGTGAGCAGCAGCAGTATGTTGACACGTGGAAGCAGCTCAGGTCCATTCTGTAATTAAATAACACAAGAATTATGATAATAAGAAATAATTATAAAATATAATGCTATTGTCACAGTGGTCAATATGCTGTAGATCTTTTACAGATCAAGGGCTTTGCTTATTAACTATGCGCATTACATGCAAACTCTAGCTGCTGTGTAGGACCCTGGATTATTAATGCTAAGACAAATGAAGATGTTGAAAAAAATTTATCCTTCGCAAACAACTAATTACTGTTAGTCTAGATTGACTGTATATCCCAGTATTTAAAACAAATCCTGTGCAGGTCACAATAAAGTGACTTTACCTCATCTATAACCATATAGTCACTGTCTGTTTTGGCTCGGAGCTGCGAGTGTTCATAGATGACTTGCAAGGCTCTGGTCATCATGTTCTCCAACTCCTCAGTACTGCCAGAAGTCTCCTTGAGCATAGCATTGAGTAGAGGGAAGCAGAAGGAGAAAGCTGGTGCAGACAGAGGAGTCACGTCTGAAGGCAAGAAAGATACAAAAAGAAGAACAAGAGAAAGGTCAGTGTGTCGGCTGGAGCAAGTGATTTTAAATTCATGAAAAACCTTTTTCAAGCGCATTTTGTGTTAAAGTATTGTGGATTTCACGTACGCGTCTCCACCCACTGGTATTTTTCACATTCCACTTATAAGTTTTGTATTTTTGCTGTGTGAAATAAACTTAACTAATCAATAGACTTTAGGTATGTTTTGAAGAATGAGTTTTCTTGAACTGTCTCGTTTCAATTCAACACACATATGAAATCTAAATCTCCTCTTAAGGTTATTGAAGCCGGATTCTTTATAGTGATGATGAGTATTCTCAACTGTTCACTTGAGAACTTATTTTGAAGTCAGTGGCTAAAACAAAGGACTGGGCAGTGACCTAAAATCTACTCCACTTGTACATACGTATATAAAGATGGATGGTATATGTCAAGGTATGTATACATTAAATAATTCTAAAAGAATACTTTATTAGTCAGTGTGCGCGCTTGTACTCTAGTAATCACGTGTGCGAGTGCGCAACCTGTGCTTGTACTGTGTGTGTTACAAGGTCCGCATGTAATCAATGTAAATAAGATAACCGTCGAAGATAACAAATAGAAGTACATCAGGTAACAAAGTGTCTTGGATGTGGGCAGGTTCTGCCTCCTTGGCAACATGCTACCGTATGGCCGTTAAAAGTGTAGTGTGTATGATTTTGGTCAATTTCGGTCACTTCTATGTGTAGAAATAGAATTACAAAACAACATATACAGATAATTTATTAATGTATAATCACAGCAATGTATAACTTGCTTTTTACATTACCCTAGAATGAGCCCTTAAATGTATATTTACATCAGGAGTAAGTCCACCCTACTAAACATCTTTTAAGTTTGAATGACAACTGAAGTCTACCATAGGTTCCACTGCATGCTCAGAAGAGTGAGGGTGAGGTGACGGATACAACATGCAACTTCACCACTAGAAGCACCAAATCTTACACACTTCACAATAAACATGAGGTTGATACAGGCCTTAGAGCAAAACTTAGTGTGGCCTCTGGGGTTTAAGGTTTCAGTGTTGCTCCTCACCAGTCTTGTTCTCTCTCTGTGGGACAGTGTGGCAGTGTAGCAACATGACAGTGCGGTTGGCTGCTGTGTTCAGTTCCTCCTCCTCCCAAGCCTTGTCCAGGTCACATTCTGGCTTCAGTAGCCGTAAAGTCACATGACCGACAAGCAGAGCTGTAAAGGAAAAAGACAAACAACACAGACATGAAATGTTGACACAAATCTGCATTCATCAATATAACGATAACAAATCAGGTGGCTTACCAAGATGGTGAAGATGCTTGGGCATAAGGCAGACTCCAATGTCCAAGAAGAGCTGCTGGATACATGGAGCAGCCAGAGCAGAGTGTAGCAATGGCAGTAGGGCCTGGAGGACAGCAGGAAGCTCCCGGGTGATCTGAGGTGGTCTCTCTATCAGGGCAGCGTTGAGCAGACCCACAATAGTCTGCAGCTCGACATTCAGCTGGTGACCGCAAGGTGAGCCACGGGTCATCAAGAATTTTACAAAGTCATACTTTAGGGGTGCAAGAAATCATTCTATTTCTGAATTGATGCCTACCCCTTGAAGTCTCTTGCGAATAGCGGACTCTCTCTCAAGCTGGAGTTGGATCATTTCCTTCTGTTTGGCGGTAAGCTGTACCTCATCTTTGATGCCTTTTTTCTTTTTCATCTCCTGCAAAAATCAAGAGGAATCAAAAGGGTGTTCCAGATGTTTTTGCATCCCAAGGACACTGCTGGCACCATGCTCTTCACCTCCTGTAACTCCAGTTCAATGATCTGATCTTTGTAGCTGTATGTCTTGTTCTCTCTCCTCATGTTGGATGTCTTGGAGCTTTCCTTCTGGGCACTGCAGGAAGTGGAGAGGTGGAACATGTAAGTGAAGGGAAAATAAGGATGGATCAGTGAACTAAATGTTACAATTTGAACATAAATGTTTTTATATATATATATATATATATATCGGTCAATATCAAACTTAATCATGATCAATTCTACATTAATTTTGGGATGTAAGACTTTTGCTCTTGGGTACAGTTTATGGTTTTACTTTCGTCTTTATCTGCTTCTCATTATTCCCATTTTATATGTCTGAATGAGTGTGTGTATGTACTTGTGTGCATGCGTGTGTGCGTGTTACCTCAGGATGATGCTGTTGTCATACAGTTGTCCCTCAGGAGTCAGCATGATGGCATACTCCTCCCTGGTGATCTGAAGTAAAGCAGGTTGGGAAAGTCCTTGTGTGACATGACTTATCACCCGTGGTAACAGCTTGGTCGGTGAGAGACCTGAGAGAGCACCAACAGCATTTTTTGTTGCCTGGGAGGGAAAAAAAACAATGATCAGTAAATATGTATCATGTATCATGTCACATAAATCCCAATAAGCAAATAAGATAAAATGGTCAGCACACAATTTCATTTGGTGTGCTCGAACTTTAAACATCCAGCATAAATCCAACCTGTAAAGAAGGCTAATTAATATAAAAGGTAAAAATGGAACTCAGACAATATATTGAAGAAAATGCTTAAAATGAGGTAAATCCAGCCATCATCTAGGATGGCCTCAGGGCGGTTAGACAAGGAAAATGTATAGGAAAAAAACTAATTAAATCAAAAATCGAAATTGGAAACATACACAAACAGCTTACGACATTTAAGAGGGCTAGAGACGCAGTATCAAAATACAAACAGGAAGTATACAAACAAATTAAAAACACAACATAGACAAATATCTTATTAAGTAAAATAAAAAGAAATAATACAGGGCTCTCCCTCGAGAATGGAATAAGGGCGCAGCGCCATTGTACCACAGTCTTAGCGGCATCGTACCAATCCCCCCCATCCACCCACACATAGACACACATGAGCGATTCACGCTCACAGACACACGCTCGTTATGCACATACTTCACAGAACAAAACCTCCTTTAATTGGACTCTCAAAAACAACTATATGCCACTGACATGAACAAAAATCAGTCAATTGTAAATCAGTGTCATTCCCTAACCAGGAAAAGGCAAAAACAATGCTAAAGCTATAGACCATTTCCAATGTTAAATATAGACTATAAATCATAAACTTCAATAAGTTCTCAAAGATAAAATTCCATTTTGCCAGATCTAATAGATGAGGAACAAGCAGGCTTTTAAAAATATTGTTAAACCCAGGACAACATCGGCAGAACTTTACATATAATAGAGCAGCACAAAAAAAGACATGATGAGCATAGACACTGAAAAGGCATTTGATTGTGTCAATTGGATATGTTTTGTGTGCTGTATTAGAACAACTGGGATTCAATGATGACAGTTGACAAGGATGCTGCTTATCACCAGCACTCTTTGCTATTTTTGTTGAACCATTGGCCCAAACAGTGCGGCAAAATCAAGAAATTAAGGAGACAATAATCAAAGGGGCTAAGCATAAAATGTGACTTTTTTTGTAGTTGGCAAAATAGCCTATCTCGAACAACCAGATGCAACTTTTTCCAAAAATGATTAAATTCCTAGAAACATATGGGTTAAGCTACAAAATATATCTAAGACACAGGTACTCACAATCAATTACACACCTTCAAAAGTCATGCGGGAATCCTATAAAGTTGATTGTACATTAAGTATTTAGGTATACTAATTACTGAGGACATGTATGCACGGTATGACCTAAATTATGAAAAAGTAAACCAAAATGTACAGTTGGATATAGAAAGATAGTCTACCTGTTCACTGGATATTCTCTCTATTTCAGATTATTCTCTGTTATGTTAAAATCCAAGCAGACTAACAGTGTCCGATATACTGTATCTGATATATGAGACAACCAAGCAACAAGAACCATGCTACATTCAAAGTCACTTCTCTTTCTCATCCTGATGCTCAGCTTCAACTTAAGCAGATCATCACCAGTTTCTGAATGAAATGCGGCGAGGTGCTGCTATGTAATTTGCTGATTAGGTAATTGCATGAGCAGGAAACGGAGGCACCCAGTAAATTGGCTGCTGAGTGTATATGTTATATTAAAAGAGTGTAAGGAGGTGTGTTTTTCACAGACCTGGCCATCAGAGTTGACATTCAGTAGACGAGGCAGAATCTTCTCCAGATTATTCTCTATAAATTCGTCTGCCTTTATGTTCATGGAGGTAAGCAGAACAGGCCAGAGGTCTCGACGAGCTTTAACTGAAAGAGATACATATGGAGTAGGTAAGATCTCGAGCAACAGACAGGGCACAAACTTGTCATTTCAGTAGATACGAGTACCTGAGGTCAAAAATAGCTGATATGACTCATTCTTTTACCTATGGATGGATGATGAGTGACAATGAGGATCTCCATGGCCAAATTCTCTGCTTCGGTGTGGTCGCCCCATTGGCTGGCAGCAGAGCAAATGACACACAATGCGTCCAGCAGAACACGAGGGGGTATGTAGCTGCGACCCAGCTCAGTAAGGTCTCCTGAGTCTGACACCAGGACATCTTGAGGTAAAACCTGACAAGTTAATAACAATGAGTCAGTCAATGTAAAAAAAAACAACAACTAAACTTAAAGTGTAGAGCTGAAAAATGTTTCAAATAGCCACTGTAAAAGAGCTTAAACTTAAAATGAATATTCTTTAGGTCTGAATCTTGATAATTATTGTACTTTATGTTTGTTGATGACAACGCAGAGTTCTCCCAGGAGGCCGTGGGCAAGACTTGATCCACCAAGAGAGGAAAGCAACTTTCTGACCGTCTGTTGTGCCCTCTTCCTGACGCGCCAGCTGCGGGAGAGCAGAACTGCAACGGTGGCATGATGATACATCCTGTAGAACACAGTTACATGTTAAAAAGAAAGAAAGTACCACAGACAAGAAATTAATTCACAGTTTGCATTTTTCTTGCAAGTACATTGACTTTGTCTTGGACAACAACTAAAAGAGTGGGTAGGTATTTCATTATTATCATAACCTAGAACAGATCTATAAGACTGAAACAAATCTGTTGGTCAAACAGCAGTTAATGTGACATTATAATGCAGCTGAAAACATCAATACATTTTTTGAAAATACAAAATGTTCAAATAATGGACAAATAATCTGATGACAAACACATTATAAAGTAAAATTAGAAATGTTTTGCTATGATGGTATGTGTATGTTCCTTGCACGTGATGTGAAAATCAATAAAAAGCTATGATAAGAGTATCCGAGAGATTAAGAGTTTCAGAAGTAATTGCCAACTGTCTGAATAATTACAGAAGGATCTATACAATATCTGAACATGTTTAAGGCCCCTCTTAAATGTTTTGGGGTCGAGGATAGGGTAAACTGTTTTTAAACCTTTAAAAATGTTGTTGAATGGTAGCAGCCGGTTGTTAACATTTGATTTTCATGATGGTAAAAATATTATGCACAAATATGTAAAGGCATGAGCTACCTTGTAGCTAAATTAATGCAGCACTGTGCAAGTTAGAGATCTCATATAATTAAATGAAGCATAAATACTTGAAAATGTAGCAGCACAAAAAAATACCTGAATATGACAGGCAAGTCAAGGTAAAAAAAAAAACTGCTTGGCAGTAACAATGCAGAAATCTCCTCTAAGTGAATTGTATGTTGTAAGGATAATATTTTATTTTCAAGAAAATTATTTGTCAATAGTATATACCTGCTTTCAAGAATTTCATGTGCTACAGTTGTGAACAGGCTAATCGAAGGCGAGACTCACTGTGATTTGCTGCTGTTGAGTCTCTGAGCATGGTCCAAGAAGAGCCTTTCACAGAGTTGCAGGACTGTCAACAGAGCTTGATAATATGAGAGGAACAAGCAAAAACAAGCCATTAGTTTTAGTCATGACACTTCTTCTGTGATCTTCTGCAGTGTTGATACTAAGAAAGGTATAATGCCTTACTATCCTCGCTGGCCTGGGAGAGGAACTTCTCTGTGGTGAACAGTGGCTTCTTCTCATCTAAGATTACGCTCCAAAAGCTGGAAAATTTCGCCTCTGCAGAGACAAAAATGCGTGACTCGCCATCCTTTCGGTGAAAAGTTCTCCAACAGCTAGAACAGAAGAATCTCACCTGTTAGTGTCTCCAGCAGAGCCAGGCGAGTCAAAAGAACAGAAGCTGCCACGCCCTCAGCAAGTAGAGAAAGCTGGGAGTTTTGGGAGACTCCCTTCTCCACTGTTTGGAGCAGCAACGGCAGGAGGTCTGAGCCCTGGGCCAGGCTGTCACCTGAACACCAAGGAAAAGAAAGATGATTAGTAGTTTGACCAAAATCAAACCATCTGGACAACTGGACAGTGTGACTGACCTTTAAATGTGCCCAACATGGCCTGAAGGTAGGCATGTCGAACCAGAGAGGTGGATGTCTTAAGGGTGAAAGCTTTTTTCATCCAGTCCAAGAGAGCAGTGGGAACCTCCACTGTGAGTCGACTACTCCACTGGGCGAGCACAGACACAGCATGCACCAAGGTGCCCTCATGAACTGTATAAAACAAAGAAAAGTAACTATTAGCCCTACTACCCTGCAGACATTTTCCAGATCCAATGTGTACGATCATACTATGAGCTTTTATAATAGTATTTTTATGACGTAAGTCATAATCTGGAAAGACTGAGAGCAGAGATACCTTCTTGCTGTAAATAGGGGATGAACATCACAGTGACTGCAGAGCTGAGCGTCTGGCTGGACGTTCCAGACACAGCATGGTGGCTGCAGCTAGCGATTCCTACAAAAAACAAGATGAGAATTCTCCGGTTTGAAAGAAGTCCGTGTCCATTTCGATCTCTGGGGTCATTGTAATTAACCACACCTCTTACCTGACAACACACTCATCTTCTGGGCAACAACTGTAAGTTTCCCCTCGGACCCTGCAAATAAGACATTTTTAAACCAGTTGATCAAAACCATAATTGACTGAGACAATATTGAGTTTCAATTAAACATTTCACCTCCAAGGATCTTGAAGAGGTGGTTGACAATGTCTTGCACTGCTTTGGGGTCACTGCACTGCTGAGCAAGATTCTGCATGGCCTGCACCGCCTCCTCCATTACCTGGGCATTGTTGGCTTTCAGCTGGCCTGAAACAGAGTATAATCTTCGTTATACCTTTGTTAAGTCTTTTTATGACTCTGTGGTGGCCTCTGCCATCCTCTTTGCTGTGGTCTGCTAGAGAGCGGGCAGCACGGACAGGGACAAAAAGAGACTGAACAAGCTGGTCAGGAGGGCTACTGCTGTCTTGGGCTGCCCGCAGGGGAAGAGGAGGGTAATACCCTCCTCTTCCCCACCATCTCCACCAGGCTAACATCCATCATGGACAATACCTCTCAGCCATTGCACCAGACAGTGGGGAACCTGAGCAGCAGACTTTAACATCCACGGCGTAGGAAGGAGCGCTACCATCGCAGTCAGACTGAATAACTTAACAGTGCAGTCATCACTCACTCCTTCATCCTTTGTAAATAGGTCTTTCAGTCAAATAGTATTATTCAAATGTTTGTATTGTTTTCTTTGCACATTTCTTTCTTTGTCTCTTTGCCTTGTGCATTTGATTGTGTCCTTGTGAGCTGTCTTAACATGTGAATTTTCCCAGAGTGGGATCAATAAAAAAGTTCTACTCTACCAACCCCAATTCCAATGTTCCAAAAGTAGGGGCGATGGGTAAAATGTAAATAAACACAAAACACATTGATTTTTGAATCTTTTTTTTAAAACTTATATTCCATTGAATACACTAAACATTTTTTTTGTTTTTATAGAAATTTAAACTCATTTAGAATTTCAAATAGCTGGGACAGGGGCATGTTTACCTCTGGTTTATATCACCTTTCCTCTGAACAACACTAGATAACCCTTTAGGAACTGAGGACACTGATTGTTGAAGCTTTGTAGTTGCAATTGTTTTCACATTATGCTTTACTTTAGCTGCTCAACAGTCCAGGGTCTCCAGGGGTCTTTTTGAATGGGAGACAGGTCTGGGCTGCAGGCAGGTCAGTCTGGTACCTGCACTCTTTTAGAATGAAGCCATGCTGTTGTAACATGTGCAGATTATGGTTTTATCTTGCTGAAATCCGCAGGGATGTCCCTTAAAAGATTATGCTTGAATTGCAGTACATGTTGCTCGAAAACCTAGCCCACCTGGTAACATTCTTTACAGAATCATGTCTGTTTTTAATGCAGCACCGCTTGAGGGGTCAAAGGTCACAGACATTCAATGCTGGTTTTCGGCCTTGTCACTTACATGCAGTGATTTCTCCCTGTTCCAACTCCGATGAGATGAAAAAATAAATATATGAATTTATCTTTTGGAATGTGTTGCAGGCATCAAATTCAAAATGAGTGAAAATTAGCCGAAAAACATGAAAGTAAATAAAGTAAATATGTTGTCTTTATAATATTTTTGATTGAGTGAGTTGAAAAAGTTTAGCATTTCATTGTGTTCTGTTTTTATTTACGTTTCACACAACGTCCCAACTTCAATGTAATTGGGGTTTGTATTTCAAACCAGAAAGTCAGTGTTATGATTCCCAGATTACTGCAGACTACAGTCTCAAGTATTCTTGTGCAAGATACCAAACACCTCACATTGCCTCTGATGTGTGAATGGTGCGAATCAAAAAGCGGTTCTTTGTGTGGCTAGTGAATTTAGAAAATAACTCTTTACTATACTCATGATAATTACCTGCGAAACATTTTTCAAAGGCATTCAACTTAACATGACTTCAATGGCAGGACATCCAAAAAGCCCTTACTTGCAATGGCCTTTCCGATATCCATGGCGTACTGACTAAGGTCTAGGGTCACAGCAGATAGCAGGCAGGAAACAGCTTGAAAGAGATCAGACAAGTGTTAATCATTGAAATGTGAACAGCTGGAAGATACAGTCATTAGAAACAAAAAGAGTCTTACTCTGCATGGCATTTTCTGGACTTCGAAGCATTGTCTTCTGCACTGATGGGAGCAGCAGTTCCTTAAACTCAAGGTGGGTCACATGACGCAGTAGGGAGCCACTTTTATCCAAAATGTGCTGTTGTGGTTTCGTCTTGCTCATGAGAACAGATTTAATGTACAGGTCCAACAATGCACTCTGAAAACCAGCATAGGGTTTGTTTTGCAGTTAGTACAATTTTGGAGGAAGTTCAAAGTTACAAAAAGAGAGACATTGAACAAATATCTCACCTTATGCTTCTCTATTGTAGCTTTGTCTTTCTGAGCAGCACAGAAGTCTGTACACACCCCCGCCATGGCCAGATTTGTAGGGCTCTGGTCCAGACTCAGCAGTGTGCTGATGTACTGGTCAACCAGACCAGGATTCTGTTAATTAAACAACCATCATCAGTTTCTACTTCAGGATCCACAATTGTTGATATGATTTGAAATGTGTCTTTTTCAGTTTTACAGACCTAGAAGAAAATAATTTGACCTTCAACAAGAGTCCTATCATTTCAATATTTCAAATATTATATTAAATTACAATTAATATTACAAAGCAGCATAACAAATTGTTCCGTACATAATTCCGGTATCTCAACAAATCAGCAAAGTTGGAACATGGTGTCATGCTCACCCAATAGAACGCGTAACTGATGTGTTAAAGTATATTTATATATCAACATCTCATCATCACACGTCTGATTCGTTTAGTGGTGACAAGAGAGAAACTAAGTCGTACTTCAATCTGATCATCAATCAAGATCATCCCCTTGGACAAACTTAATGGGTACGTCATTCACACTACCTGTGTGTGGGACACTTACTTCGATAAAGAGGTGATTGAGATTCTTCACACTCGCTTTCTGAGCGATGGTCTTGGCTCCACCAACAACCTCAGCAACAAGAAGGCTCTGAACTTCGACCTGCAAGGAAGGCAGCATCCAAAATATCAAACCAATATCTAAGATAGTGAATATCAACTGGCGGCCCATAGGTCACATCAGATTTGCCAAGGCTTTAGATTACTGTATTCAGCTAACAAAGTATTGACTACGATAAAATATTGGATTATGATGAATGCTTAAGAGATGACACAAAATGATGCTTCACTTAATCAAAATAAAAATCAAAAATAAATATCTGAATTTCTAATTCATCTTCTCACTTTTCGCACAGAACGGTCGTCGTGAAAACAGAGAACAACCTCACTTGCGATGTGCCATAAAAATGTCACAGGAAACGTGAGACAGGCAGAGAAAAACACAGGGCACATGTGCAAGAGACACCAACAACAAAACTACCATCACTTGGTGGCAACCAAGTAAAGTAACAGACAACACAACCTGTCCCACACAGCCCAAAGTACCCATAATCCACTGCCCCAAGGCATGTTGGGAACACACCTGGGGTGTTTG
The DNA here is from genome assembly GCA_016785325.1 of Chascanopsetta lugubris. Taxonomy (NCBI): domain Eukaryota; kingdom Metazoa; phylum Chordata; class Actinopteri; order Pleuronectiformes; family Bothidae; genus Chascanopsetta; species Chascanopsetta lugubris. Next base: position 156,641 of record JAFBJT010111838.1, read on the forward strand.
GACGTTGCTTTCCCAGGATGCTTTGGGGCAGTTTCCTGGGTGTGACATTTTTGTGGCACTGCGAGTGAGTGTTTTTGTGACTGCTGTTCTATGTGAAGAGTAAATCTGAAATGATTCCAGGCAAGCTGCCACTAGTCCAATCCAGTCATGCCCAACTGTAGCCTTCCCCCGCTGGGTATTACAGTATCCAATCATACAATCTATGACTTGCTGCCACTGCATCCAGTTGCATCTAGTCATTACAATCACACTGATAAAACCCGGAAGTAACCATCTTCGGAATAATACATTTCAGCACTTGATTCAAGACACTCCTTTCAGTGAGTCTTGTACTTCAGAGGAAGCGGGACTAGCAGCTCCTCTTTGACAACTTTCCCTTAATAACAACTGACAAAAACGCATATTAGGGAAATGGCAGTATTGTAGTTAGACTCATAGCGGTAGACAATAGTCAGTGATAGGTATCTGGCTTGGGCGAGTCAAAGTTCAATTACAACAACACTGCTTGACAGCAATGGACTCTGGATAAAAATAAGATGCGTGCAGAAATGCACTGAAATAATCGAATTGCATTTAACCAGGGGGACCGTGTGTAAAAGCACAAATGTCTGAGTCAGAGGCTACAGACTTTCTCTTCTTCTTTGGTTTGTTAATAAAACCAAGAAATTATCTGGAGGATTCACTGTGAGCAAGTGAGTGCGTTGATGGTGTGAAAAATACCAAGAATTTGGATGGATAATTAATATAGCAAATAATGATATATTACCAAGGATACAATATTAATTTTATTTCATTTTACAAGAGTATCTGGCCATTAAAGAGTCTGCCCCTTGGACAAATGTAGTTGATGAGGCCTGATCTGAGATAAACAACAAGCAGTATCCTTTCGAAAACATAGGCAATATTTTTCAAGGAGGATATGGTTATTGATCTTTCAAAATTAGGAAAACTTTAACTGACCATTTTCTTCCAGATGGGTCCTTCTCTTTTGTCTGCCACCGAAAACGCAATGGGAACTAACAGGATTGTCCAAGACAGACCACCAAAGGCAGCAGAGCCTGAGCTTTTACTGAAAATAGAAAATGTAAAACATAAGGAAGTCCATAAAGAAGATTAATGCGTATACACATAGTTCAGAGTATTTACCTGGGCTCGTTAGATTTGCTGATGACCCCACAACTGACCAGAGAGTGGAGAAGGCTGGTGACCAGGATGTCCGGCTGACTCTCTGCCAGCTGGCCAATGATAGAGAGCAGCTCCCTGCGTGATGCAGAATCCCTGAGAAGAAAACAACTAAATTATGCAAACAGGTGATAACATTATTTTGCTAAACCTAGGTAGGGTTTAATTGCATGAAACCATTACAAAGGCATTTTAATTGCAAATCATACTGCAAAAATGACAAGTCCAATTACATTTCAATTACAAAAGCATTGCTGGACAGCAATCATTTGGACTGAGTAGTGTGGAGGCTCTGAGGGTATAAAGCGCCTCGCACTCCGAAGGTTTCTGCGTCTGATCTCAAGTATTGAATTCCCTTAAGCAAGAGATGAAATGAAAAAAATAAGATGCTTGCAGAAACGCTCTCAGGTCCAGATACTCTCTTGCATTTAACAGAGGGAGGAATTCAAGACCACGTCTATTGGGTGTCATATACATATTTCCATTTAATTTAGGCTTTAAGATGGAAAAAAAATGTTAACATCAAAACTTAGCTTTGATGGGAATGTCATAATATGAGAGATATACTTTGGCAGAACGTAAATGATACTCCATGGACCTACCGATATCTGTGAAGCGTGAGACAGAAGAGCTTGCAAAGTCCTTTGATTGCAGGCTCTGGTAACTCTAACGAGGCATTCAGATGAACAATTAGTGGTGAGTCATTCACTCATTTTGAACAATTTCAGCATTGTATAGAAATCAGAATGATAGAAAAACCCTCACCTTTACCCTTTAGACAGAGTTTCAGTTCTCCAAATATCTCCTTACGCTCCTTCATGCTGGCTGTGGTGACTTTCACAGCAAACCTCTTCAATGTATCTGAAACCTTAGTGATACGGCACACTTAGTATGGTATAATACTTGTTATCTTTACTTGAGGGATGTCTGATTTTCAATCTTTCGATCATAGAATCTTAAGTAATAAGACGAGAAATAGAGAAACACACAAAGGATATTCTCAAGTGATTATATAGTCTTACTAGTCTGCGTTAAATGTGCAAAAACTACAAAATATCAAAATATAAATAATATTCGACCATAAACTATTTGGCTGTATGGTAAACGAGTTACAAAAATGTTTTGATTGGAAACTTGAATTACAATACACTTCCAAATCCTGGAAAGAATTCTTAAAATTAGGCTATAACTAAACTATAAATGTAGTTTAGGCACTATCCCTGATCTACTCTGGTTTTAAATGTTGTAATTTAAATGTATTGTGACATTACTGTCACAATACTTTGAATCGAAACTTGATGCACAACTGTTCGAATTGTCAGTTAAGATCCAATAAATGGAAAACAAATCAAACAAAATAAGAACACAAAACCAAGAGATCCATTATATATACAGTATAACTGAACTGAGTCGTATCAGGTTTTTTTTTTATCAGTCAGGAGGGTCATGTGTATGTGTGTGTTCACTTTAGTTTTCTCTACTGCAGTCACCAACTCAACAAAACTCTAAAACACTTCAAAATAGTTTACCATTTCAATTATATTGTTCACTTAAAGCTGCACAATTGGGTACAATTTCTATAGAACCCTGAGGGCCGCCATGTTTTTACAATAGCCCAGAGTGGAACATCATTTGATCTTTAATGACAACTGAGGGTGACCATAGGTTCCCCTCCATGCTTGAATGGTGGGATTGAGGTAGAATTTTTAGTTCTAAGTTTTAATATATGATTGTAAACGAGTGAAGAATTTGGAATCATGGCTCGAATGGTAGGAGTGAGGTGATGGATACAATATGCATCTTCACCTGTAGATGTCACGAAATGTTAACGAATTTGCAATCGATGTGTGCTTTTTGTATTTTGAGCTTTTGATTACCGTGGTTCAATGACAGAAAAGATGGAGGCTCTGGTTAGATTAACATTGTTCAATAGATAATCTAGTGTCCCAACAATCTACAACAGAGACCTAAATGTTTGTTTATCAACAAGCGGTTGACAATGGAATTTGTTACCACAGTCCGCGTATTTAGCATAGTGGTTTGTCAAGTAAGAGATATTTAAACTAAAATAATTTATCAATGCTTCAGAAATTTAGAATGAGCGAAGACTAGCCTTATGGCTTACTTTTCGTTCTCCGTGGCGATTCTTACATT
>JAFBJT010111840.1:3177-20607 GCA_016785325.1 Chascanopsetta lugubris
TTTATCAATATTATATTCAGTATTATAATGATTGCATTTTAAAACATAAATATTTTTGTATTTTGTAAATAGTTATTTTAGACTAAGCCACTCATGTCTGCATGCAGTAGTTCTGTGCACAGGTGTGTTTTCCGTGTTCACCTATCCTGAAAATTACATTTCCGTTCTTCGATTGATCAGTTGCTCTTCTTGACGTATGCACGTCCGTCAAGAGTTCAGAGAACCCAGCGAGTTGTTTGGTGAACAGTCGGCCATTGAAGAAAAAGCCACTCTGAATGTTGCTTCATGTGTATTTTTGGATTATCTTGGAGTACTCTATTTGTCCATTTTGCTGGAGCTGCACGTGAGTGTGTGTGTGTGTGTGTGTGTGTGTGTGTGTGTGTGTGTGTGTGTGTGTGTGTGTGTGTGTGTGTGTGTGTGTGTGTGTGTGTGTGTGTGTTAGTGGAGTCAAGTATTTACACTGGGCATCATTTTTTGGCGGTGTTTGCACACAGACTATCTGTGTCAGTCATCGCAGTCACCAGGTTGAGTAATCAGATCTTGTTTATTGCATCAGGCCTGTTTCAACATATCAGAATAATGATAAACAGAGGAACGGGAGTAGTTTAGGACGCCGTCCAAGAGTTGCGAGCGTGTGTAAGCAGAGGGCAACATGATCCAGATCGTTATTGACCGCGCCAGTGAAGAGACACAGGGACAAGGGCAAAGCCAGAGTTAGCGCAGGGAGGACCCGGACCCTCGCTCTCTCCTTGTCCGTCAGACAAACTGTGACTATGAACAAGTTGAGCATGAGGCTGCGTCAGGACCCGGAATCAGGTTTGTGGAGTTGCAGACATTGAATCACACGCTCCTCAGAACTTTATGTCTCCTCTCACCCGCACAGACACGCCTGCACCTTGTCTCCATTTGGCCGATTTACTTTGACATCGTCAACGTAATTCACGCAGATGTTTGAAGATGTGCCCTCATGCATTGAGCACACACACACGCACACGCACACACACACACACACACACACGCACGCACACCGTTGTACATGTAAGTCGAGGTGGAGAGGCGATCCTGCTGAGTGATTATGAAGGATGACGCAGTGTCCTCCATTCCTTTAACGTTGTTGCACATTTTTTGGTGTGTGGGCGAGTGTGTGCTCTCTCCCCCTCTGTCTCTCACTCACAGATATGCTTTAAATGGGCGATTGTACTCAGGCTATAATCCCTCTGTGTGTGTACACATTTTTTTTATGTAGCATAAGCATGCATTTTTCGCTTGTGCGCGACAATATGTGTATGTAACAGCAGGCTATGCAGAATATATATATATATATGTATATATATATATATATATGAATATTGCACCATCCATGTGAATCTTTAATAACAGCCCACTCTGACACTGTGCATTTGAGTCAAAGTGAGAGACACCAGCACGCCATGTTGTAGTAGTTTTACGTTCTAATATCTCGTATTATCCCGGACTTACACACATGCAGGGGTTTACACATGCCAACCTCATTTCCTACGGCGCCTGTGCCTTTAAGAGAGTGATAGGGAGTCAGGGATACAGGGAGAAGTGAGAGCAGGAAATAGAGACAGATGAGCGAGGGAGAATCATTGAGAGATAGTGAGGGGAAAGGGAACAGAAGAGGGGTGGGGGGGGAGATAGGACCAGGCTAAAAATAAACCATCGGAAGTTCTTTTTAAAAATCTGCAACGATGCAAAGTATTCATTCGAATCAGAGCCGCCGCGATGTGACCAGCACCACCTTTTATGTGCTCCGATGCCTTCTATGCTTTCAATTCTGCCGCGACGCACTGCCTCGTAATTTTGCGGCAAATGATCAAGCCGCCGTGGTTTTCTCATTAATTTATGCGGCGCCCCGTCGTGCAATAAAATGGGCGAATGAGGAGAAAATGTCTGCTGCACGCGGCCCGGTTCAGAAGTTTTGGCGACTGTTGAGATTTGCAACCGCTGCTCGGATCACCTTCTCCTACCTTCCTCCTGCCCCGGGGCCCTGAGAGCCTTCTGATTTGTGTTGCACAGCCATCTGTTCAGACTAATTTACTAATTAACTAATTAATGAACTCTGGGGAAGGGCTCACCGTCGTGGGCTCTGAGAGTGAGAACATTTTTCACCCCAGGAAGAGAGATGAAACGCTTCTCCTGGAAACGTTTCTCCGCACTTTCTGCCTAATTTCAGCCTTTTACTTGTAAGAGCAGCCGCGTAACCACCACGCTGAATAACCGCCGATTTCACACTGAATAAATGGAGTCGTGAATTCCTGCCAAAATGTACAGTTGCGCTCGTTTGAAGGATTAAAATGGCTCATTCGCTCAGTTTTGTCGCAGAGAAGTAGCACATATTCGGTTTGAGGTGCGAGACAATGGCCTCACGCGGGCTGCCACCCAAAATGCGTTGCCATGCGTGTTTATGGTTTATTTCATTTGGTTTTTTTTTTTACAAGATGACAACTCCAACATATCATCACTATTCAAAGCTGATTCAGTCAACATGTGCACAAACAGCTGCCTGTTTATACAATACCACAAGCTTTTGTTTGCATTTGCTTTCATAGCCCCGAGCGCCTTTAATGGCTCAAACCTGTCAGCGCACAGTGAACAGCACTGGAATCGTCCGCAGTCGCACTACATGTAGAAAATGAGTAATACCACATCCATTTTATACAAGAGTTGAAAACCCTGGATTTGGCCTCTGCAGGGCAGAGATGGAGAGAGCAGGAAGTGTCGCGGTGAGTGGCCATTTCCACATTACGCTCAGTCATTTTAATCAGTCAGTTTAAGATGAGAATATTGATGAACGCACTTTTCACCTTCATTATGTTGTTTTTACTTGGGTTCGACTGATTATCAGGGCCTTTGTATTTGGCATTTGCTTTTTATTTTTCTGATCACTGATGAAGTGAAATGCTTGAGGGTTTTCTATTCATATACTTTGCCAAAATGATCATATCGTATCAGGGCCAAATATTGGTCATTATCTTCATTAATTACTATTGTTACTATCATTTTTGGCCCAGAGGGAACTATAGCAGTCAACCACTCGTTTTCAAAAAGAAGCGATGAATACTTGAATGAGCAGTGTGTACGATTTCAGTCATATTTGTCACTTCTGAAAATATTACAAAACAATTACATATGGACATTTTAATGAATTTCTAATCACCTAATTGATTTTTTTTTTCACCATTACCCTTAAATGAGTCCCTTAATGTATATTTACATGAGGAGTGGGTCCTCGGGGGCCTCCATGTTTCTGCAGAAGCCCAAAGTGGACTTACTAAACATATTTTGAGTTTTAGATACCACATGCGATTTCACCTCTGGATGCCACCAAATCTTACACAGTGCACCTTTAAGTGGTAGATGAGAATATGACATGACATGTAAAGACAGAAATGTATAGATGTGAAAACTGACGTGAGACATCAGGAGATAATGTAACATATAACACACTAGTTAATGACTCAAATCAACAATACTTTATTTCATGTGTTCTCCAAAACTCTTATGTATTCAAGCATATTGAATGTAACCACATTAAATCCTCACTCGCATAATTATTTCAGTCTATATTTACCCATCGAGCACAGATTGGTCATTAAAAGAATGATGCACTCATGTAGTAAACACCATTCTGTCCTTTCCTTAATGGGCAGAAATTCACAAGCTCCTGTAGATGAAAACATTTTTAGCACGAGTTAAGTCAGTCAGCATTGAGAATGTTCGTGTGACCCCTTGTTCTCAAAAACATCTCAATTAAATGCGGCATAAACAATTTTCTCATCTAGCCTGGATGTTACTCTGCATTAATTTCTGCCCGCTGCCCTCTCACAACTTATTTGTCTCCAAATACAAATGAAACGCACCTCCCACTCCCTGCGCGTATCCACGTTCTGCCCACTCTGTGAGCACTGTGCTGACAGCGAAGGCGTCCGGGAAAACTAGGTGTCTACGTTCCGATTTTCAGCCTTTAATTTACATATTATAGCATCGGACATTCTTTGTGGTTTGGTGTTTATCTGCTTTCAGCTTCTTCACGCGAAATCTAGACGCCAACGGACGACGCGTCTGTATCAGGCGCGGTTCGTGTTGAAGACTTTTTGGTGTAACGACTGAAACGGACACCAGTCTGAATGTCAGGCCACCAGCCAGTGGCGCCGCTGGACCAGTCAGATATGATTAAGATAGTCAATGCAGCGAGTTGGACTCGATGACCATCAACATCTCACACTCAGCATAATGTTTCTCACTCCAAATCAAAAGTGGTCAAGTGTCCAAAACACCTGCAGGAACAACTCAGCTACTGACGTGTGTGCAGGGCATCTTCTCTGTGTTGGCCCTATCCGTTTTCAGACAGAAGCCAAAGAAGTGTATGTTCCATGCAGCTCCAGAACTCACATTATTGTCAAATGTAAAATATGAAATGTAAAAAAGACCCATTCATATCTAATTTTCCTTCTCATTAATTACATCAATTATATCATTTGCACCCCAAAGCCAAGCCAGTGCCTTGGTAGAGAGGCTGCCATGGAGTCCATTGTAATGTAATGAAAACTTTGATTTGTAATGTCAGTGTATTTTGTACTAATAACATCACGATATGATTTTTTTTTTTACAACATTGTAAATCCTACACACTACCTTAGAAACACAAAAACCATGCCATGACGTTTAGTAGTCGGTGCTCCACGCTGCAAATGACCCATCAGCAATCTTAATATTAGCCATTCAATTGGGACATCCGATTTAATTTCCATTCATGTGTCCATCTATTCATTTGTCTGTCCATTCATAGATGTAAGATAGATACTTTATGTATCCCATGAAGCTGAGAAACTGGCAGATCCAGCCGCTCATATTCATGAAAAAAAAATACATAAACATATTTAAAAGTCACATAAAAATCTTGACAAAATGGAAATACATGGGCAAAAATATAAAAACATTCACTGCATGAAAACAACCAATTGTGCCATCATCGTCCATCTGTTATCAATACCACGTATTGTTTGGGGTCACATGTGGACTCTAAAATTAGCAGTAGAATGTATTTTTCAATGCTTGCTAAAAAAAAAGCCATTTGTCCTGTTTTTATAAACAGAAGACGAGTATAATTAGGTTTTTGACCAGTGGGAAATTACAAAGACATATCCACTCTCTATTCCATTCTATGGTGGACATACATTCTTCTGAAAACCTTAAAGGTGCACTGCGTACGATTTGGGTCATTTTTGTCACAACTTAAAAATTGCAACTTACTTAGAAATATTACAAAACTATTTCATACAGACATTTTCATAAATTCATAATCACCCAGATGTTTTATTTTATTTTCCCATAATCCCAGACAAGCCACTGGGAGCAGCTATTACAGGTTATCCTTTGATCATTTTGACCACTGACCTAAAACTGAGAGAGTGAAAATCACCATAATGTGACTCCTTTCAAAGGACTATTTTGATTTCTGACATACTGCAATTTATTCACAGCAGATGGTGTTGTTGTTGTGTGAGGTCGAACAAACTCACTATTCTTTGTTTGTTCACCAAAGATAAAAGTACAAATATGCCAACATGCATCATTTCATCATCAACTTTATTTCCTGTGATGAAAATGAAAGCTTTGTTCAAACAAATTAATATATTCAGTGAACAAGAAATGCTACTTAATTTGAAACTCATGTAAAAATCAGTTGTGCGAATTCTCATCTGCTGACAAAGGAGTAAACCACAACTTCTTTTGGACTGGAGGCCGAGTGGTGGAATAGCTTACGACTCACTCCGGTGGTCAAAAAGTGATGTGGGGTACAATGTTGACAGACACTCTGATGGATATCTCCATTGAGTAATGTGTTAAAATAGCTCCATTACATGTCATTTGTGATATGTTGTGGTATTTGGTTCATTCTGTTGACGGCACAGGTGCAGGCTTTACAATCCATGATTCTCAAAGTTACTGCAAAAATGCTAATTGATCACATTGTCTTTATTTTTCATCATCAAGACGCATCCCTTGGTCTTCAGCAGATGCAATATGGCTGGTTTCCTTTTTTGGTATTTGCTTGATCAAGTGATAGACTCTCATATGCAGAAAAATCAAATGTTTCCTTTCCTCCATCACTTTTCCCACGTGTATAAAAAGCGATAACCCCCCTCTGAGTTTTTTGTATTCTTTTTTTTTTGACATGTCTCATCATTACACCTGTCCTTTAGTTTATCCCCTTCACCTCTCCGGTCATTTTGGATCTAACGGTAGCTTTGGGCAGTGCTTGTTTTACTACCTCTATTTTATGGCCCTGGGATTTTTTTTTCTTCTTTATTTTTGATCCCTCTCTCTTCCACCCCACCTCCCCCCCCCACCCCCCCACCACCACCCTTACCCCTGCTCCTCTCTCCTCTGCTCACAGAAATATGTTCAGTGACCCACTGCAGTCATTCTGTGCAGTCCTAAAAATGACTGCAGATACGTACGTGCATGTTCCCGTCTCAGTAGTCAAACAGTCGGATGACGCCGAACCACCGCTCCGCTGCTCCGGCTCTGGGCTGTGAGTCTGTTTTGCGCAACAGAGGATAAAGGGAGTAAAGCTGTTTGTTATAGCACTGCTCAAAATACGGAACACACAAGACTGTTTTTGTAGAACGCACATCATCTCTGGATTCTGAAATAAAAAATCTCACTGAGAAGAAGTTCCTGCATCAATAAGGGATACTGGCTCTCACCGTGACTCATCTCATCAGTGAATACAGACGATTCTTTTTTCTTTTTTTTTTATCACGTTATGCCTTATCAATTTTTTTTCTGAAATAGATTTTCCGTCATCTTGTTCTGTAAAGTCAGAGTTACGTCTTTGAGCTTTTTCGAACTTCCCATCACGTGTTGCTCCGCTCCGCCGTTGTCTCTCAGCCACCCGTCGCCCCCTCTCCTGTCGTCTTCAGCCCCTATCTTTACTCAGAGGCTGATGCCTCTCCTCACAGTTCCTTGGCCGTTACCTAAAGCGAGTGTTGAATATGCATGAGTTCATAAACTGCTGCTCTCAGCGCTAAAGTCAGTAGGAAGCCCAACTCAGCAGATGAGGGAGGGGGCGGGCGGGTGGGGGGGGTGGGGGGGGTTGGAGACCGAACACAAACTTACTGAGGAGAGGAGACGACTGGGGGAGGGGGGGCGGTGGGGGGATTCTCGTTTGACTCATCTTTAGCGGTGGAAGGGAAACCACATTTCCTCTCTTCGTGTTGCCCTCGGAAAGAGTGGGATGGCTGGTCGGCGTTGGCCGGAGCTAACGTGTCGGCTCGTCTGGCAGGGAGACGGCGTGCGCGCGTGCTCGGGATGGTTTTTTAGACTTGAGTGTGCGAGTGCTCGGGGATTTTCTGTATGCAAGTGCCTCTGCGAGTGCCTGTCCATATCGCTCCGCCCGAAGCTGTGGGCGGTTGCCATGCAACAGTGGAAGGCAGATCGGCGCTCGCTCGGCCCGGCCAGCCGTGGCACAGATGCTTTCCACATGCCTATGGTTCTAATAAGAGGCACAGGTCAACGCTGACATGACACCAGGTCACAGTCACATCAGGCCAAGAGCCAGTCAATTGCAGGGATGATCCAAGGATTATGCAATTACGCTGAAACATGCTAGCTATATCCTGATTACTGCAAGTAATCCCTTTAAAGTCATTTCTGCCGCAACATTGATATGATCTCAACTAACAAGATTTGACACTATAGGCTCAATGGCAAAATATTGCTCGTTTGGTTCTTTTTCTTAGGTGCAGCGTGTGAGATTTGGGTCATTTTTGCAAGAACAATTACGCGCTGATATTTTCATGAATTTATATTCACGTGAATGTTTTTTTTTTATTTTCATAACCCTAAGATGAGCCCATTAGCGTATATCTATATGTGGAGCGGGTCTTCTCTATGGAGGCTGCCATGTTTTTACAGTAGCCCAGAGTGGACGTACTAAAGATCTTTTGAGTTTCAATGACAACTGCCGTCCACCATAGGTTCTCCTGCATGTTCAGAAGGGTGAGGGTGCAGGTGATGGATACAATGTGCAACTTCACCACTAGATGTCACCAAATCTTACACACTGCGCATTTAACATAATTAATCAAATGTATTCAGTGTAAAAAATTATTAAACGTAAATGAATGTTTAAAACATCCCCAAACGACAGGATTTAGCAAGGGGCAATCAAATACCATCAGCATAGTGCTGTTTACTACCTGTCATAATTTCAAGTTGTATAGTGTGGGATTTAGTGACACCAAGTGTACAAATGCAGGTTTACGCTGTTTAGCTTGTCCATAGCCACCTGTAAAACCATGGTGGTTCAGTACGGCCATCTCCATAGAGAGGACGCATTCCTGATCTATTTACAAAGAGCTTGTTCTACGGACAATATTTACCCGATTATGTGATGAAAAAATCCTAATGACTTATGTTTCTATATCTGCTAGTCAAAATGTACCTTTTGGTCAAAATCGGGGCACACTGGACCTTTAAAGTAACCACTATTATTTGCGCGCAAATTGCCCGAATGCTTGAAAATAATCATAACGGTATCAAATAGATTTCTGAGGGAAAAATCAAACACAGTTATATGAATCATTATCAGTTCTTCCCACTAAAAAGACCTCAAAGTGCCGTTAGCGGTGGTGAAAGCACGGTGACAGGAGCGGGACGAGACTCTCCTGCCGCCCCGATGGTCATAGGAAGGTCAGTTTGACTGGGTGTCATCATCATTATCATCGCCTTTCATTATCATCAGCGCCATCTCATTATCATCATTAACAATGAAACTTCATTTGCTGCTCAGCACACTTGGAAACGTGCTGACTGCTGCCTCCTACCATCTGTCTGTCTGCGCCAACTCCCTCTACTGTACTTTATGTCCGTCCTTTTGATGACGCTGGTGATTCAGACACAAGTGTCTTTTACGACTCCCACACGAGGAAACACTGTGAATCCCTGTGTTCGCCACAAACACAAATGTATGTGTTTCTACCACAGAGACACACACCACAACTTACAGAGTGTGTTCGCACACTGACCATGATACCGTGTGTGTATAGGGATACATCTTGTATACATACATCTCGTTTTCCGGCACATACACTGGCGGACATGCACATTTGCTACGCAGCCGCTCAGCTCATCTGGGTGACATGGTTTCACTGTAAAGAGCAGCACCGTGCAGTATGTTTTCAGTAATGCTGCAATCTAGGGTTTAAATTATTACTGAGCTTGAAGTGATTCAGTTCAAGCTACACATGGACTGAGTCACTGTGTACACTAGCGCAAGCTTCACTCCCTCAGCCATGTTTGTTGAATCCAAAATCAGCATCAGTTTCACTCGAATTGACTGGAAATGACCAATGAAAGATCCTGCTTTGTGTGACAGATGGTTTTAGAGAATTACCTGGAGTCTGCAGATTGGATTAGTGCCTGAAATCAAATTTAATCCCTGACTATATTTCTATGGACAACCATATTCTGAGGCCAAGCCAATAATCTGAATAAGATGCTATAAACTGTATAAATTACATGATCCTGAATAAGATCATTTTCGGAATGAGCAATAATCCAATCCAGACAAGTGGAATATAATGACATGTGTATCTTAATGGCAACGTGATCGAGGTATTCATTGCATTTTCTGATATTGACACACAATAGTTGAAATACCAAGAAATGTGCTCTGCTTCTAGACATCATGGAGAAAATAAGGACCTGTAGCTGTTGCAAAATAAGAAAATACCCCAAATAGTTTATGGCAGCATTTTGTGTACAAAACAATGTTTGGTTTAACCTGTAACATTGGAGATAATGATGAAATCAAAATAATGATTTATACTAAATAAGATCACTATTTGGCTAACCCTAACCTTGGTATCAGTCTTACACATTAAATGTAACTGTCCCGGCCAAATGTCTTTTATTTCCAAGGTGAAGACTTTTGTTTGGGTAAGAACAGATGTACTTATTTATGGTCAAGTTTTATTTTGTTTTGTTTTTCTGGAGAAATGGTTGTTATTGTATAATTTGATTAAAAAAAAACCCAACAACATTGGAACATTATGATTGACAGCTGAGACTGATTGGTCAGTCCACTTTTTGAAAAATGAAGCCATAGTTTCCTGATTGCCCCCTGGTGGTTGGTTACAGCTGAATGGAAATGTAAGCCTGGCATAAAACTGCAGTGTTCATACATACATAGATACTGGGAAATAACCATCTTATATACAATCTATGGGCAGAAGTGGTATAATCTGGTACTTGGGAGTTGTAAAAATAGTAAAAGAAAATATCCCTGAAGGTGCAGTGTGTATGATTTAAGGTGCAGGGATAGAATATGAAGTATAATTTCTGCGTATATAAACGGTACTGTCTGAACAGCCTATTTTATTTATTTATCTATTGTGTTGTTTTTTTTACAGTAGCCCAGAGTTGACAAACTTAACATCTTTCAAAAGTTAATATAAACTGATGGTTACCATCACTTCTCCTACATTGTTCAAATGGATGAGCAGTATTCAGGTGCAACACGATACTTCACCAGTAGATGTCACGAAGTCCCACTGTATCTTGTAACATGAAAAAATCATTAGTCAAACTGGTTGTTTTAAAGCTGCCATGAGTTCTGTTTGTTTGACATCTCTCTCTGCCTTTCCTCCCCTTCTTCTCCGACTCCTCGGTGGAGTGTGGAGTGAAGTGAAATCTGTATTAAACTAATCCAGTCTCTCTAAAACATGAGAATCTACATTTGCTGCGGTACGGCACTGCTCAAAATGTGTGTAATATTGTGTGATACGCTCTCGTAGGAACAAAGAATGACTGAGTGTTTGTGTGTGTGCATGTGACACTTTGTTTCAGTTTATTTCATCTTGTTGTGGGTGTGCACCTAGTGTGTAAATGTGTATCCTGGAAGTAGGTGAAACATGCCGCCTTCTGTTGCTCGCCTCTCTCTCTGCCGACAAGTTCTCTTAACTCTTGAATTTCCAGCGTGGGTATTAAAAAATGAGTAAGTCGGCAAGTTTTCTGTGTGAAGTCTCTCCACACTCACGCTGAGTTGGATGCTGACAAGTTCCTGACAACAACCCGATGCCATCTCCTGTATAAGTGGGATATGTTTTTTTTTTATCTGTGCCCCTGGATTTATGCCCTGCTCCTCCTTTTGCACATAAATCTCTCTCTCTCTCTCTCTCTCTCTCTCTCTCTCTCTCTCTCTCTCTCTCTCTCTCGCCCCCCCCCCCTTGGTGTTTGTTCTAATTTACCCTGCAGGGTTCCTGAGCACAGGGGACCAGTCTGCTAAGGGGAACTATGGCTTGTTGGACCAGATCCAGGCCCTGCGCTGGCTCAATGAAAACATCGGCCACTTTGGAGGAGACCCAGAGAGAATCACCATCTTTGGCTCCGGAGCCGGCGCCGCCTGCGTGAACCTCCTCATCCTCTCGCACCACTCTGAGGGTGACGTTCCTTCGCTGACCTTGTCACTTTCGTGTGCATGTAGCCTGATTCAGCATTTAAGGACAGTGTGGATGTTTCATTACCCATCAGTTTTAGCACTTTGCATGAACAGCCTCAACCTGCTGTTTGATATAATTAGAAAAAAAAAATGTGCCAACCTAAGGGAAACAATGATAAGGAAATGCAACGGACATACGTGTTCTCTTTTATAATCCTCAATATTAAAAAATACATTTTTCACCGAGTCACTGTCAAGGAGTGTAAATAGATGGCAGTCCAATGCTTAACAAATCCTCCTCAAACTAAAAGACACAGATGTTTCTTTTCCCAGTCAAAGGCTCACAACCCCCTGAAAATAGGTTTGCCACCCACTTTTGGTCACGACCCACCAGTTGAGAATGAAAAGTGATTCTCACTGAACAGTGGGTGGCAGACATATTTTCAGTGGGGCGCAGGCCTTTGACTGGAAAAAAAAAGTTTTTTGTTTTGCATCGGAGTGTCGTTGATTCACACTCCTTAACAGTAGGTGGCGATGAAGCCGCGCAATGCTAACATACACCACAACAAATACAGCAATTTCAAAGAGAGAGGAAAACCACCAAAGTTTGTTTACATACGCTAATTGATCAAGTACAACAACGGCTACATAAAATATGGATTTTCGTATATTGATTTGGGTCGGGGGTCATCGACATTAAGGGGTCATGGTGGGTCCAGAAGCCAAAGCAGTTGAGAACCACTGTTTTCAAGCATACGTATGTTCATGTGATTAATTGTGCTGAATTGAGATTTAAGTTCCCCAATTCACAGCTCACCAGTTTGATAATGATCTTTAACATAGCCAAATAGAAAAGGGTGTTATACAAACAGAAAGCCACATCTATACACTGTAGTTGTCCAATCAAATGGCCAAGCTGAGCCACGATAACATGTGCTTTAGGTGACGGCCATGTACATATAAGCGTTGTAACTGAGCCAGAAGAAGTGAAGAAGAAAGCCTGAGTGTCACTTTTGAAGGGATATGGAGTGAACAGGTGATGGGGGTGAAATCTTTCTATATTTGCAGTCATTGGAATGAACAGAATTTCAAATGGATCTTAGCTCAATGAACTACGCACACAAAATGATTCTTCTCCAATAAAGTGTACGATAGAAATTCATTTTTCACAGAATCATTGGGCTTCTCTCAGGGCAGCATTTCGGGAAGTGGAATAGTTACCAGTGTTACATATAGAGACTTTATTTGCGTTTTTTGAATGGTTCATCCCTGAAACACCTACCAGATGCTCCATCACTAATCTTGTGATATGATCTACTTTGGCAAATCTCAGAGAGGGAATCCCAATTCGTCGCTTACAAAGAACTAAGATTATGTTCTTACTGAACCATTAACCCCCACCCTGTCCTCCGCTGACCTCATTAAATAGCACCTATTGTCAGTTCCCAAAAACACCACAGTTTTTCTGTGCTCTGCAAAGCTGTTTTTTTTTAGAGAGAGTGAAGAATGAAGATGTATTCAGGAGGATATGGAAAAGGATTTCAGTAAATGGGTCGTATCGGCCAAGTTGTTTGTTTTCTGTAGAGCCATCTTTATATAGTACGTTAAGTGAACTGGCAATAAGTTTGACCACTTTGACCACTTTCCGAAAAGAGACCATTTCCTGTAACGTAAGTTCAAGGGGTTATCTCAGGCCAAACGCAGACGTTTTCTATTGTCTTCAAACTGCCGACATTTATAATGACATCCCATTCGTTGACTTCAGAGTCCTTATTTTAACTCAGGTTAGAGATCTTCTGACATCATCGATGTAAGATAACGTCCATTCCAAAGTGTGACTTTCCTTTTGTAAATTCAAAACTTTTTCTCCTGTAAAATCTTGACAGCACACTTCTAAAATGTATGTTATTTTGATATTTCATCTTTTGACTTGATGAGACTTAATTCTCAAAATTACAAATACAGTTTAATGTGTGGTTAAAGGTACAGTATGCAGGATTGAATGGTTGGCTACTCCTTCCCTACATTGCAACACCAGCAGGATTTGATGTATTCACAATGTGCAAGCTACATTATTGTAAGAATGGTACAATGGCTGTAGAAACACTTTCAGGCAAATCACCTGCACTTACTTGCCCAAACGTTGCTACGACTAGAAATGTCTCATACACTGCCAAAAAATGAATGGACTCATCTAAAAGGTATGGAAAACATACATACTGTTCCTTTAATGCAGAGTAGGGTATGGGATGATTTTCTTTATTGCTCATGTTAAGAGCTGAAATGTCTGAGTGTAGGGGGTGGCTGTGGCTCGGTGGTTAGAGTCCCACTCGGGCCCTGTTGCAGTGGCCCTGTCACTGATATCCTAAAAAAGGCCCAGAGAAATACCCTGTGACCCAGAATACTGGATAAGCGGTAGAAGATGAGATGACTTGACATATCTGAGTATAATTAAAGCCGCTCATCCAGAACATCATTATAGGTTGTTATGCAAATGTAAATGTGTCACAGAAAATGCCCATTTTGAAGTGTGTGAGACTACAAAGTGCCAAAAAAAGTTAGAGAGTGAAGTTTTTTTTAAGGTACTGCATGCATGTGCGTGAGTGTGTGTGTGTGTGTGTGTGTGTGTGTGTGTGTGTGTGTGTGTGAGTGTGCTGTGGAGAGATGAGATGAGCGGCGGTGCCGGAGCTGCAGCAGAGAAGCTTCTTAATTGATTTCACAGGGAGCTGAGCGGGGGTGGGGCACATGCAGAATATGGGGGGGCTTAATTATTAATGACAGAATCTGCAGATAAAACAGAGGGACAGCAAGCCACTTTACATAACAGTGCAGCGGGGCAACAGTCCTCACACTTTTCTGTCTCCATCCGTCTTTCTGGCTTTATTCGTCGACAGCCGTCGCTCCTCTGCGCAGAGCTGTCACAGTATCTCTATCTGCCGTCTGCCATCGCATGTAACACTTCATTTCCCCCCCACTAATGTTTGTAAAGATTTCCTCTGGCGATAAAACGCAGCAGGGCCATCGTCTTCGTCGCTCTTTGTACGTACTATATCGCTTGACAATGGCTCCTCCTCCAACATATGCATTATTGAGAGCTCTCACACTGCAAAGCCTTGAAGGCCCCATCAGCTGCGAGCAAAAGTGTGTCAGTGAGGAGAAAGCGAAAAAGGGACCACTTTTTTATTCTGTTCTAATGCTGTATCTCTTGCTGGTTCCCCCCCCCCCCCCCCCCACCCACCCCCCTTTTCCCCACGAACACAGGCCTGTTCCAGCGGGCCATCGCCCAGAGTGGCTCCGCCATCTCCAGCTGGTCAGTCAACTACCGGCCGCTCATGTACACCAAGATCCTGGCAAGAAAGGTGGGCTGCACCCTGGGGGACATGGCGGAGCTAGTGGACTGCCTGCGGAGGAAGAGCTTCCGGGAGCTGGTGGACCAAGACATCCAGCCTGCGCGCTATCACATCGCGTTCGGACCTGTGGTGGATGGGGATGTGGTTCCGGATGACCCTGAGATCCTCATGCAGCAGGTCAGGATGGCTTCATCTATACATTTCTTTCTTTCTTTAATCATCTCCTGTTCAACGTGTGTGTGCTGTCGGCACGTGAAAACCGTGCAACCCTGATGACCGACTGTTTCCCGATGGTGTTCTCCATCTTTTGATGTGACACCAGGGCGAGTTCCTCAACTACGACATACTGTTGGGCGTCAACCAGGGAGAGGGTCTGAAGTTTGTGGATGACAGTGAAGGAGAAGACGGAATCTCGGCCGCGTCGTTTGACTACACCATCTCCAACTTTGTGGACAATCTGTACGGATACCCTGACGGTCAGATCTGGTTTTACCTTTCCATTATTCCCTGACTCAGGTGTCAATCCTGTGGTTTTAAAGCTTTTAAAGAACTTGAAAAAAGATCATTCAAGAGTGCCCTCATGCCATAGTCACTTTGTTACCTCTGATGCTATCAGGGTTGAATAAATCCATAAATTCTTTGCAGGAAAACTTCATTTCTTTTTACAATTTGCACAAATCGACAGAAATAGTCATGAATTTTATTAATGTATTTGTTGTTCTCATTATCTTAAAATGCCCCCTTTACATCTAAATTAGGAATAGATCATCTCTATAGAGGCGGCCATGTTGCTACAGAAGTTCAGAATGGATAAAGTAAAGACCCCTTGGAGTTGTAACAACTTAAAGGTGCATGTTGTATCCATCACCTCACCCAAATCCTTCCGAGCATGCAGGAGAACCTGTGGTAGACTTCAGTTGTCAATAAACCTCAAAAGATGTTTAGAACATCCACTCTGGCTATTGTAAAAACATGGCAGCCCCCGTAGAGAGGACCTCCTCATCATGTAAATATACATTAATGGGCTCATTTAAGGGTAATGGAAAAAAAATACGGCATTTTAGATGATTATAATTTCATGAAAATGTCAGGATGTAATTGGTTTTTGGTTATTTTTAAAGGTGAGAAAAATTACTTATACACTGCACCTTTAAAGCAGGGGTGGCAAACTCATTTGTTTGAGTCCAACAAAGTACAATTGTGAATTCAATGAAAATACTCAAAATGGAAACTGATTAATAAATGAAAATGTCTCATCTCACTATAACCAACATAGGCATTGCTAAATCATCCCATGGGCCGGATTGGCCCGTCTGCCGAGCCGGTTCTGGCCCACGGGCCATTATGTTGAACACCCCTGACTTCAAGGGAAAAGAAAAGCAAGGCCTCTACTCAGCTGCAAATTCACCACTCAATGTCCATATAACCTACACACAGCACCTTTAAATATCTAATTGTTGGAAAGCAATGTTTGTGTGGGCCTGTGAATTGTAAGAGAGGTGCAAATGAACAAAGACATGTAGCAGCTTTAAAGGTGCAGTGAGTAAAATTTTGTTCATCTTGTCTCTTCTAAAAAATAGTACAAAACAATTACATACTGATATTTTCATGAATTATAATCACCTCAACGTATTATTTTCCTCCCCTTGAAATTAATGTCTGTTTACATCAGGAGCAGGTCCTCTCTATTGGGGCCACCATGTTTGTACTCTAGCCCAGAGTGGACGTACCAATATATTGACTCGTGAAGTCTACCGTAGGTTCTCCTGCACGCTCACAGACATGTACAGGCGAGGTTATGGATACAACATGCAACTTCACTTCTAGATGTCATCAAATCGTACACACTGCACCTTTAAAGGTTATAGTTAAAAGCCGCACTGGTTTGCCAACACCGTGTGAGCTCCACGGTGTGCCATGTCCCCTGCTTTGACGTTGTCCCTGTGCACAGCTGGGGATCAAAGTCGTGGATCGAAGACATAACTTCTTTGATCACTGATCTGCTGTGATGGAATCACCTACAGGACACAGGGTGGCATTGATTTTACACTTTAAAGCAGTGTTCACAGTAAACCATGTTTATGATGCTCCCTGTGTAATGGCTCTGCTCTGACTTCATTTGCGCTGCCATGTAGGCCTCACACCAATGCACTGGAGATTCCCTCTGAAATGTGTTTTATTCACTTTGAATCCAAACGGAGAATCAATTACCGAACTGCATTGTAGATCTGTTGCAGCTTGTACACAAAACGTCAGCAGAGCAGCAGCAACAGAGGCATCAGCCAATCAAATCGGATTAAAGTAAACAGGGAAGTGCAGACATGAGTGAATCAAAGCAGAAGCAGTGGGAACCGACTGACCTTTTCTTTTTTGTATACATTTCTTTCAGATTAAGATTCAGATTCTTTGTTGATCCCAAAGAGAGCAATTCATTGCAGCATTGCCCTGTTAACACTCACAATCACACACACAACATCCAAAGCATGTGTCAAAGAAAGAAAGTAAGTTCAAATAAACAGCAGATAGGTTGTTCATGGAAATCATGGTGAGGATAAAATAGTTCAAACAAAAGAAAGCGCAATCAAATAAATACATATTTATATTTCT